>OV651813.1:49377114-49532114 GCA_927349885.1 Psylliodes chrysocephalus | reverse complement strand
TAAAAATTAAGAAAAAAATTGCCAGGTATCGCATGCGCAGCGGGATCGGGTCAGCTTTCATGATTTTCATACGCTATCATTCGAAGAAATTAATAATAAACTTAAAAGTCGATCCAAAAACCGATGAGATAGACAAATATTTGACATTTATATTTGTTTCTTGTCATAAGCAATATCCATGGCCTACTATTAAATTATGCATTTAATTTTAGAAAATTGTCATTTATTTGCATGTTCCTGAGAAAAAGTGCATACTATTATATATTTCTAAAAGGGTAAAAAAGACAAATTTTATAGACTATAAATATACAGGGTGTTGCATTTAAAAAAACATAAGTTTGCTTTATAACTCAAAAATAGTAAATACGAAACAAAAATTATCTGCGGAAAAAATAGAATGTTATTTTACCATATACGAGGGGGTCCCAAAATGCAACATTTTCAAAAATGCCCTGTATCCTAAAAACTGAAAGGGATATGAAAATTTTGTTAACAACATCTTTAGTTTTATGAAAAAGTAGCAGTGTCGCGAAAACCGCAACCCTCTATCTTTAAAAATAACGGAGATACCCCGCAAAAGTACCCAAATTCTACATGTTGTAGCTACAATTTTTTAAATCTTTATTCCTGTTTACTATTTTTGATTTATCTCATGGCTCAATTTTTACTATTTTTCAATTAAAAAAATATTAGAGCACAATGTGAACAAAAATACGTTTATCAAAAGTTCTTGAACTCCGAATACTTGTTACGCTACTGCTTCCTTACAATCAATATGTGGTACATTGTAAAAAAATCCTTATTCTCCCTAAGATAAAAGATAAATTAGCAATATACGAGGAAATATATATTAGAAAGCCACGCATCTGTATCCATTATCTACTGAATCAGACACTCAATGGACTCTTTCATCGACAAATGATATTATTATTCATCAACCCCTCGATGGGTCCACGCCCTGGACAACGAACTTATATCCAGACGAGCAGGTCGTTAACCTCGTTCTAACATACGGTGGGATTAGCCGCTCCCCTCTTACATCGTATCCTCAGGTTCGTATTTTTCTCCAGTTCAATTCTGATAACAAACATTCGACGATGTTTTGTCAGTTATGGTATGACACACTTTCAAATTAATAACTCTTTACGATTGTGATTACAACCAAGGCAGGAAATGAAAAATGTATATTTCCTACAATTAATTATCAACATTTACATTTAGTTTGGCCATAGACAATGTTTGTGCTTTAAATACAATAAAGTTCTACAGAGAAATTTATTAATCGCAAACACAAATAGTGGAAATGTTAGGGCTGAATTTAAGGGTGTTCGCACACTTACGTTACCCTACGCATTAACACAAGTAGACATGTTGTAAAGAAATAGGTATGTGAATCCATTTAATATTCAAATATTTTGATTGACTTTAAGCGGAAATATTTCATATTAAAAGAAAATCACAAATTACAAAAAAAAAAACACTTTATGATAAAGTTATCAATTATTATTGTCCGTGACTCAGTGGGTGTCAGGATGTTTGTTTGGGTTACAAATAAAACATAAAAATATTATTAAAACAAATGCATTTTTATTCAAAGTGTGCTTATTATTTTTTGTATACTAGGTGTGGCTATTAAATAACGATACTACAGACGAACTACGCATGCGCCAAAGTCGTAAGACTGATAGCTGTGTAGCGTTAACCCTTCTTTTTCGATTACCGCCCCTCCTATGTCTGTAGACACATACGTTTTTTGTTTCATATGAAATTTTGAATAACCGCTATTGACACTATAATAATAATAATGTCCCTAATTCACCTCCTTACGAGAAAATTTTAACCGCTGAAGTTTACTGAACGACTTGTGTAGGGAAAGGGACGGCTATTATTATTATTTGCCATGGCGCTCTGGGGCGACTTAAAGATAATTGATGGTGCCATTTGACTTACAGGTGAGGAAAACCTCACCCACCATTAATCCTTCTTTTTAAAAAAATACAAGGCATTGAATGTTTGTTATACGTATTATATGAGACGTTTTTTGATTTCTATGAAACTTTGGAAAACCGCTATTGAAACATCTTTCTTTTTAAAAAAAGTACAAGGCATTGCACGTATTATAAGGGTTTTTGATTGGTTTAAGGTAATCTGATACGATCTGACAATTGGTTTACTATGCGTGCGATTGCCGAAACTGTAGGAATTGACAAAAAATGTGTAAGGCAAATTTAACATGAGAATTTTAACATGCAAAAGGTTTGTGCCAAAATGGTGCCAAAAATTCTCACAATCAAACAAAAAGAAGCTCGCAAAAATATTTGTACTGACACTTTGAGAGCCATTGAAAAATATTCAAACTTCTTGGACAGAGTTAGAACATGTGATGAATCTCGGTTTTTCTCTTATGGTACAAAAACTAAGCATCCATCAATGCATTGAAAGCTAAAAAATCTCGAAATAGTAAATCCAAATCAATGATGATAACGTTTTTCGATATCCATGAGATTGTGTACCTTAAATGGGTTCCTGAAAATCAAATTGTTAATCAGCAATACTTTCTTGAGATTGTTCCTCAACTCCCTGAAAAAAAATCAGAAAAAAAAAACCCACCCGAATTGTGGAAAAATTCATAGCTTCCTCTTCTGGGTTGTCTAGCCAACAACAATATCCCAGTGTTAGAGCCTTCGCCTTGTTCGCCTGGCCTGGTACTATGTGACATTTATCTGTTTCTCAAATCTGCATTAAAATGAACAAGATTTTAAACCGTTGAATATGTGAAAGAAAAAACGGCACGCGTCATAAACGAGAGCTCACAGAGGCAGGTTTGCCAGGTCTCATGATTTTTCATGAGATCTCATGATTTGGACACATTTTTCATGATTCCATGGTTTTAAACAAAAATCTCATGATTTTTGGCGCAATACACAATTACTCATTACTCCCGTAGTTTCAGAGTCTGTTGCCATGGCTAATTGCGAGAAACAGGTTTGCATACCAAAGATTTAGTAAGTAAAGATGGTGGAATATGTTCTACTTTGAAATAAAAAAAGAAATGTTGAAAAAAATGAAACAAAAAATTTATGAGACTGACTCCGAATAATATAGTATTAGTAGTTCCTTCAGAGTGTAATTCCTACCAGAGAACACTGAAAACAATGTTCCTACCTTAGCGTTATTAGTTACCTAGGAAGTAGGTACCAATTGTTTTAGGTTTTGAAGCTTTGTTTATTTTATTCTATTATATTTTATGTTTTATTTTCAAGAGAAGAATGATTTTTTGTTCAATAAAAATGCATATTAATAAAATGGCGCATTTTTTTAATTCCCGATAAAATTAGGCCTCTTATGATTTTTACTGAAAATCTCATGAGTTTTGTTGCATTTTCTCATCAACAATTTTTTTTCGACCTGGCAACCCTGCACAGAGGAAGACTTCCAGCACTGTGTAGGGATAAACGAGGGGTGTATATTAAAGGTGATAATAATTAAACGTTTAAATTTAAAACAATCAGTTTTACAGCTACATTTCATAGATTTAGACTACAATATCTATTTGTGTTTTATTTTTTCCAAACTTATCAATTATATTTTATATATTTAAATATATTTCTCTGCGAGTATGAAACAAAGCCAACCACAGTAGATGTTTTTGCGTCATACGCGTTTTTAGTGCCCTTAATGTGGAAAAGTTTTTTTCTGCAGCTGATACTGAGATTGATATTGTAACAAGAATGTATATACTTATTTCGTAATAGTGGGATAAAAGTTCCCTCCATGAAAAAAGTGTATAGCTGTTTCCCATGTCGTCCACTGTTTAGAAATTTTACATCCCGAGTTAATAATAATACTCTCCCTAATTCGCCCCCTTAAGAGTGAATTTCAACCCCTGAAGTTGACTGAAAGACTTGTGTAGGAGAAGGAAGGCTATTATTATTATTATTTACAGGTGAGGAAAACCTCACCCACCATCATCGAGACGGTAACGCATGACGATTTTATAATTTGCATGCCATATCAACAGAAATTGAATTTATAATACGGTACACATCAAAATCCTATAACGAACCATGCAATTTAATTAAAAATACACATGGTCTGGTGTAGGATTCGAAGCCCCTCTGTCTCTGACCACAAACTTGCCTATAAATGAATATTTACCAAATTTTTTGGAAACAAGGAATCAAGAGAAAAACAATCTTTCCTCGAAAAACCTTTGTGTCACTTGCAGGAGCATTATACCTCTGGGTTTGTTTTGACGCTAACCGAGGTATTTTTAATTGGATAAGGACATTTACAAGGATATTTACAACACTACCGAACTCGCGGTCAGTATCTTGCCTTTTTTGTTTTAGAACATCTACAATAGTTGTGACATCAGAAAAACCTACCTTCTTTTATTTTGAAAAAAAAAGGCAATATCAAACTTAAAATATCAGATAAGGAATTTAAAGTCATATGAGCTGATACAATTCATCATCTGAGCCCCAAATTGCCTTAGCCATGCTCATGGACGGTCGACAGCCCCTTCACCTCTCCATCACCTGAATATGCGCTTGGTGACTTATTGTAAACTAATAATTTGTCTTAATTTCTCGAAAAGGGTGATAGTGAATTGCAACAAAAAGTATTATTACCTATGCTATTCCCCTTCTGCTCTTTTATGTAATGTGTATTCTCCCTGTGTATCTTAATTTATTAATTACTGATATATTCCATCCTGGATATTCTATTGTTTATTTTCGTTTCTATCGGCGTTCTGCTCCATATAATAATATTGTTTACTATTATTGTTCTATAATATATAAGATTGTCTTGTGGTTGTAAGAAAAATACTTATATCACTTATGCGAAAGTGCGATAATATTTCCCACTTATATGAAAAGTGCGTCACTTTCCACACTTGTAATGTAACATACTATTTTGTAACGTTTTCTTCTATTGAGTTTTTGGTTATCCATTATTGCAAGATATTAGAATATATAATTTTCAAACCAATTGGACAATAATTCCACGCTAAAAGAAATATTTTGTTTAGATGTACTGAAGGCCATAGGTGTAAACTATACATAAAACAAAAAGAAAATAGAAACAAATGAATGGCGATACAATCACGAAATATATTAGCATCATTGATAAATATGTCTAAAAAAGAAAGTAATTATGCTTACTAGACTACACAACTATTCCGTTTTCAAGAATAATGTCATGCACATCTTGTTATTTGCAATGCTAATCTCAGGGTCAATTATATATAGAATGATCTAAATAGTTTAATTTTTTTGCTCTTCATCTAATTGTTTGTATACAATACCACTTTATTTCCAAAAGTAATGTCTTATTGTTTATAATGCAAATGTGAGAATAATTTATGTATAGAAAAGTCTTGCTAACTTACAAATCTATGTTTTACAATATTAATTGTAATTTGTTTCTAAATTAGATTAGTGTTTTGTATATCTAATACTGCATCCAATTATACAAGATGTATATTATATTATATCTTCTATCTATAATATATAAAAGCGAAATACTACTCACTGACTCATCACAAGATCTCCAAAACTATAAGCCCAATTGATTGAAATTTAGAATAGTTACTTATTTCTCGACGTAGACACCCACTAATAACGAATTTTATGCGCATTACATTTTAAGGGGGGAAACGGGGGGTGAAAATTGGAATTGCAGCTACTTATCATAAATAAATAATGACATAACTCAGAATTTTGGATTTTTACATTTTTAGGGGGAAAATAATAAAACGTCTTTATTTAGACACTTGAAAATTACAAAAATAAAATGTAAGGTGAGATTTAGCCTACAGCTATTCTTCCATCTAACCCTTTTAGTAATAGGATCAATAAAAAATAAGTAAAATAGAAATTGAAAAGAAAAAAAGTTAATTAACTCAATTACTAATACAAATCAATAGATAAATAAATAAATCAACCATCAAACTTAATAACTACAAATTTAATTTGATCAGGGCCGACAAGAGGGGGGGGGGGGTAGCCGGAACTAATTCCCGGGAGCCGGGCTCAAGTTTGGGCCCGGCAGTTTGGTGAGGACGTTTTTTTATTTTTGTAGAAATTCGACACAAGAGGGAGGACCTCATCGTTGTTGATGAAGCAGGAATTTTTTGAGTTTATGCTTGAAACCAGTACATGAATGGGTATTAAATCATTTTCTAGCTCATTATGATATTTGACTACACAGTATGTGAAACTGCGTTCAAAAATAGCATGTGTGTGGCGGGGCATTGTTAAAGTGGATTGCTTACGTACATTAATATTATTTATTTGATTCCTCTAAATCAACTTAGGAGAGATATATATTGCACTTTGAGTGTGTAGTATTCTGTGAACAAATGATACTTATATAGATTACTGACATTTAGCCACTAAACAAAAATACATAAAAAAATACACAAAAATACATAACAGTACATAGAAATACATAAAAATACATAAAAGTACATAGAAATACATAAAAATACATAAAAATACATAAAAATACATAAAAATACATAAAAATACATAAAAATACATAAAAATACATAAAAATACATAAAAATACATAAAAATACATAAAAATACATAAAAATACATAAAAATACATAAAAATACATAAAAATACATAAAAATACATAAAAATACATAAAAATACATAAAAATACATAAAAATACATAAAAATACATAAAAATACATAAAAATACATAAAAATACATAAAAATACATAAAAATACATAAAAATACATAAAAATACATAAAAATACATAAAAATACATAAAAATACATAAAAATACATAAAAATACATAAAAATACATAAAAATACATAAAATTAATTACATAAAATGGAAATTGTTTGAACTTTGAACAATTTTTGTAGGCTAATTACTCCTCCAGCCTGCCCATGTAAATATATATGTCCCGTTATCCCTTAAGTATTTCTAAGTAAAAATATTAAATTCTTTGTCCCTTAATCTTGTCCATGTAAAAATATTTAGTCCTTTCGCCCCTTACGCCTACTTATCAACTAATATTTGCTCCATTTATACATTAAGCCTGTTCATGTAAAAATATTTGAGCGGTATACCCCTTAAACCTGCCGATGTAAAAATATTTGGATCCTTTTCTCATTAATTCTGTCCATGTAAAAATATAATTTGGACCTCTTATCTTTTGGCTCCTAATATTCTGTAGTTCGTTAAAACTCATGCAAAAATCATCGATACTCGCACAAGATACACATTTATTTCAACTTATAAACAATTATTTTCACTTACTTTAAATAATTTATTTGACGTTTAAGAATGACAGCTGCCAGAAATATAGCAAAATATCTATGGTGTCACAGTTAACAAGCATGGCTATCTAGTGAAATCAGTACACATGTCGCAGTACATAAAATAAGATTCAAAAGAAATTCATTGCATTTTAAAAACAATGATATTTAAAGCACTAAAGGTAAACCGACTATTCTGAAAATGTATAGGTTTCTCAGCTGGAAGAAATTATGAAATAAAATCGTTCGTTTTAAAGTTATTGTGTCGTCGCCCATACATACGCTGGCACAGACGTCCAGACAAGATATTCTTTTCCTATTCGGACTTGGTTGGAATGATAGGAAACGTGGAGACAATTTTTTCGTCTGCACAGAATGCAATACTGATGTATCATAGGTAGGGGCCTATGTATAATTAGTGACTAAATTGTTTTGAGAAAACAAAATTTGAAATCATTTACCGAAAACCTATATTAAATAAAGGTTTTAAACTAATGGGGTAACTAGTTTTGGTCATTATGAGCCAACATCAGGTCTGAAAAGAGGAGTTTATTTTACAATTGTATAGTTACAGTAAATGAACCTGAGTTTAAATTAAATATGTCGCCTTTATAAATATACTGTCCAATTCGAGTGTATTGTTCGTATCGCTCTTAGTCTATTCAGAATATCATAACATACATTCATGTTGTATAAAGTACGCTCTACGATCTACTCATACATTTACCATCGAGGTGGTAGATGCCCACTAAATGGCCACTTCCAAAAATTGGGAATTTAGAAACAGCTCTGGCTTTTGGTCGAGCTGAAAGGTAGGTCCTTGATGCCCCTGGAGGATACACAATGTATCTAGTAAGGCCTAAGTGATATGGGGGTAGCCCACTATCCCCCACCATATAGATCACTTATAGCAACGAAAGTGCCAAGTGGACTTCTCAACAAAGTTCGATCACCAAAACGACAAGCATGCGATTATGGTATTCTCTAGTGCTAAACGATTTTGCTATTCGTAAGTGATTTTAATTTTTTTGTGAGCTGTCATAATAATTATAAATCGTAAATGCTGATTGGTCTAAATATCTAAGGTTAGGATTTGAATATCATTCTGTAATTATAAACTCTATTAAAATATATTCAGGCCAATTCCAGAATTATAAGGAATCAAAAACATAATAAACACCATACATTTGCTGAAATTTTAATATTCAAGTCATAATATTTAAGCCTATATTTTGATATTTGTTTTTTTTTTTTTTTAATTTTAAGAAAGTGTACCCTTCTTCATCTATATTTTAATGTTTCTAATCTACTTCCGCAAATCTTAGCCTTAAATGTAAACAGCAAAACGCTACTCATGTGTAACTTTTTTGAAAGCGCTTTACTTTTTATTCAAATACAAACAGCATAGCAAGTAGAGAATACCAAAACGTTTGTGCTTCATACTTTTGTTAGTTGTTTGTCGCTGTGTGCCACGCTGTGTGCTTTCAAAAACGCTGTTTAGAGAATAAGTCGCCAGATCCTTGAAACAGCATTTACTATCAACTGGTACATATTATTAATATGATAATAATATCACCAACTAAAAAAATTATAGCGTCAAAGTGCTTTCGATTGACATCATTATACCATTTCCTACCATAATATTGCTAGATGTTATTGTCATCTGATAGTACTTACCTCTATTTCCGTTATGTTGTTTTGAATCAGTTTAGCTAATTTGTTACATTAATAACAGTAATTAAAACGAGATAATGACTTGTCATTTAGATAATTTTAGACTGGTCAAGTAAAGTCTCGGAAATACCTCATAGTGGAGCGCCTGGGGCGTTAAAAACATGAAAACCTCGAACTTGAGCTGCACTGAATGAAATTTAAATATTCAAGGTGGAATATTTTGCTACTATTATATATAAAAAAAGTTTACTAATTTAAAAATTATGATTTAAATTAAAAAAATGATAATTGTAATAATTCAAATAGTATATTAAGATAGTAATCGGGAAAAAGAAGTAAATGAAGGAAAATTAAATAAACAAGTATATGAACTATTGAAATATTGTGGCATATTATCGGTACCTTATTTATCTATTAAAAATCATAAAGTAGAAATTAATAAAAAAGTAATTTTAAAAAACCGTGCAGATGCCATTAAAAATTGAATTTTTTAATATTTTCCCATCATCAAATCCTGACCAATTGCAATTGGTTCAGCCCTGAGGTATCCTCTTTCTAACAAAAAAATAATCCTGGAAATCGAACAACGTGGTAAAGAATTATTGCTGATAATATATAAAAAAATTAAAAGTTTGATGTTTTTCTCATGGACTCCATTAATAAATCTTGACCAAATTTATATGGGACCACCCCTGAGATACCCCATTTCTAACAAAGAATCAGAGAAATCGGAAAACGTGGTAAAGAATGATCACTGAATTTACATAAAAAATTATATTCCGACGAATTGAGAACCTCTTGCTTTTTTGAAATCGGTTAAAACAGAAAATTACTAATAAAATGTTTCTCTTTTATTTAAAAACATTACATTTTAATACATATTAAATATTTTTTTCGACTTCATTTATTTGAATAATAGGTGGAGTATTGAAACAACTAATCTAGGTGCACTGTGAACATGCTATACTACTACTATACCAGTAATATTTTATCTTAGCATATTTCGTTTAATCGTCTTATTTTAATCAGAGAATCTTCAGTTGTTCTGTGTCCTATTCTTAACGAGACACCCTGTATATTTATTTTTTAAAGTATACATACATGTTCTTCGAATTGTGTTAATTGACGTCACTGAAAATACCGAGAATAATAATCATACCTATACAGCTTACCTTTATCTATTGATTTGTTTCTATTTCCTAATCTGCATATTGTTACCTATATTTTGTCAAAAATAGTGTATTGTTTCTGATATGGTTTAACATATATACGTATATACTCAAGAAGTCTACATAAATTAATCAAATGGTTAGTTAAGTTAGAATAATCGAAATAGAACATATCCACATAATATTGAACATTTATTGATTTTAGATTCACCAGGGTTCTATCAACAAAATTATTGTCTTAACTGTTTAATTTAATCATTGATTTTACGAAGTTTAATACAACCATTACATGAGAGTTGCGTACGCTATTTTTTCTACACCCGATAAATAATCAAGAACTATAAATATTATAAGTTTGTTTCCTAAGCGAGTTCCTAACATATTGGGTATGCGCAGTACAAAATAACTGTTCCAGCAGAGCAAAGTTCCAAACAAATTGAACTTGTTTGGTGTTTCCGCAAGACTAAAAACTTGTTCATAACATGTTTGTTATTAGTTCTAATAGTTTCTAAATAAAATACGAACTTTTACTTTCGCGCATGCGTGATTACTTAAAATCATTTTCTTCTTTTTCTCCTTTGTTTTTAATTGGATATTTGGTTAGTTTTGTGAGTGCCTATTATCTATAATTTTGATTAAAACCTTATACAGCGTTATAACAGTAAAAAATATAATGAGGGTAGTTTTTATTTGTGCAATTTTGAGTTGATCATAAAGTATAACATCAAAATCTTCTTTTTTTTAATAAATATAATCGAATGATCTGTATTTAGTTAAAACACTCGGCAACATTAATTTTTTTAACGTTCCAGCACACATTTATTCAGAACTCATTCGGAACATTATTCTGCTCACGCATGCGTATCAGATAATGTTTGTAACAAATTTGGAACTCGCTTCGGGAACAAACCTTATATTTATATTTTTTGTATTAAACACAATAACAGTAATTACACGTATTTCTATAAAAAATTATCTGAGCATGCGCAGATCACTAACTTTAATAAAGATTGTGCCTATCCTTAATAGAGAGATATTGCAAATTTCTATAAAGCCAGCCACTAATAGTGACATCGTAATTAGAGTCAAATAAATTTTATAATAGTACCTAATATTAAAGAGGCATTAGAAATTATAATTTTAGAAGGTTTAAATGACGAGCGCATCCGAATGTTATAAAGTCGCCACTACCTGCTGCCCTTAAACATCCACAATTAAGGACAGGCACAATCCTTAATAAAGTCAGTTTTAGAACATAAACATATGCGCATGCTTAGATGTCAAAATAAGAGCGGCACTAATAGTGACTGACTTTAAGTGAACTTGCAATAACTCTATTGTTAAGGACAGGCACAATTTTTATTAAAGTTAGTGATCTGCGCATGCTCAGATGTCAAAATAAGAGCGGCACTAATAGTGACTGACCTTAAGTGAACTTGCAATAACTCTCTAATTTTCAAGCGAATGTCGTAAAATTTTGTTTCTTACGATAAACGGATACTAAAAATTAGAGAGTTATTGCAAGTTCACTTAAGGTCAGTCATTATTAGTGCCGCTCTTATTTTGACATCTGAGCATGCGCAGATCACTAACTTTAATAAAGATTGTGCCTGTCCTTAATATAGAGATATTGCAAATTTCTATAAAGCCAGCCACTAATAGTGACATTGTAATTAGAGTCAAATAAATTCCATGCTAAAATCAGACTTATTGCAAACCTGAAATTTTGACATTCGAATCCTCATCCTTATACTTATTTCTAACCTTATTTTAATAATTTTAAATTATAATTCATCTTTTTTGTTGTCTATAATAGTACATAATATTAAAGAGGCATTAGAAATTATAATTTTAGAAGGTTTAAATGACGATTATATTAAATATTTAATATTAAAAAACTTCTAACGGATACGAATACCTGCTGCCCTTGAACATCCACAATTAAGGACAGGCACAATCCTTAATAAAGACAGTTTTAGAACATACACATCTGCGCATGGTTAGATGTCAAAATTAGAGCGGCACTAATAGTGACTGACTTTAAGTGAACTTGCAATAACTCTCTTGTTGACAGGCACAATTTTTATTAAAGTTAGTGATATGCGCATGCTCAGATGTCAAAATAAGAGCGGCACTAATAGTGACTGACCTTAAGTGAACTTGCAATAACTCTCTAATAACATTGAGATTTTGCAAAATTTTATGTCGTAAAATCAAACTGAATTCTGCATTGTGGCACTTTTATTACCGTACATGTATACAAAGTACTACACCTTTCACTTCATAATATAAGAATAGTAAGATTTTAAATTAAGTTTATCAATAATAAACGTTAGGTACCTGAAATTTTTTTTAAACCGCATAATAAAACATGTCCTGCGTTTAGTAAATAAATATTTATAGATGACATTTTTGTAGTTTATATTTATGACAAAAGCACGGAAACTAAACTTAAATTAACATCAAATGAAACTCAAAAACACTATTATCAGGATAATATTATCTAAAAACATTTTAAAAATCACAAATAAAAATCCTGCCCAAAACGAACACAATCTAAATAAACCAAATAAATATCCTACTTAAAGGCGCGCGAAAATTCATTTGAATCGCGAATAGTTACCTGATATCTGGACGCCAAAGCCTTTTCTTATAGTCATTCTTTTGCAACCTACTCGCAACTTTACAAGAGGTTCTTTCTTTCGTCCCACTGGTGTAGGAATGAACTACACCAACGGACACTATATGGCCCGGTGTAAAATCCACTACACCTTTCGGTCGACGGTGTGGTGTCCACTGGTGAATACTTTCTTCACCAGCTATTTAGCAGGAGTGCATTACACTCGATATGTTTATAAGGAATAAGGAGGGAAGTAAACTAGGTAAATAAGGTGGTGTAATTGACACTGGTGCATCAACAACGAATGAAAGACCCTTACGTCTTCTACGTAATGACCAAAGGCTGCTTGTTATATTTTTTAACGATACAATGGTGAAGGATCTAGTATATGAAGGACGTGCAAAAAATTATAAACTTGGGCGACTCAACTACCTACCATAAATGGCCCGACATATTTCTGATTCTTTTTTGGTTGTAATCCTAGAAAAACACTGCATGAGTTTGCTGGAAACGTATAACACAAATTACGTTATGTACATTTCTTCATTGTTCTATAAAATATTGCCCTTTGAAATATATGTATATACACTTTTGCATCCGTTAAAACCAATCTGCAAAATACTTTTTCCACTTTAAGCAAGGTATCTCCAAAACGAGTGCTATTTAGGCACAACAGCCCTTTTATTTTTGATGTGTCGAAGAAGTCGTTGGGTGATAACTCGAGTGAATATGGCCACTGAGTTATTAATTGGATGGATGTTCTTACTGATCAAAAACTCGTGCTGTGATGAATAATAATACGTTGTTCCTGCTGATTTCAGCGATTATTTAACGCTATAATACATCAACGAATGACAATCATCTATTATTTCAACAGACGCTATTCAACACAAACTGTATCTGGAAACACAGTATGCTTCAGTGTTTTCACTCAATTCCAATTAGATTTAAAAAATTTAATTCATTACCAGGGTAACGTATTAATTATTTATGCGAAACGTCAATGTGAAGTTTGTCAAAAAAGTTGAATTTAATCACGATGCAAATATTCTGTGTATCGTGAATTTAATAAATTCAATTCATTACCAGTTTTAAAAGTATACATTTTAAATACAGAATCGACATCATCTTATAGAAACAAAGCAAATGTTCATAAAAGATCTGTTTATATTATTAAATAATATTTTCAAACACCACACGAGGTAAGAATTTTTACAACATTCTCGCCTCTTGTGGTATTACCCTTAATAATTTTCGGCCAACGAATTCAAGTGTACCTGTCAGCATTAACTGTCCTAACCTCTAATGTAATAGTTGCAACAAGGCCTGTCTTTTCGAAGAACCGCATTACTTTTGTTGGTTTGGGTTAATTTTGAAACACACAGTCGATTGTTTGAGGCACATATGAATATATCAAAGATTTGTCGCCAGTAGAGTAACAAGAGGCCTCTGTGCAAAATATTTTTTGGGGTCCTCTGGGTTCCAAAAAATGCACATAAATAATATATGTATATTTTATTATACAGGATGTTTTAGAAAAAAGTATCGTAAACTGGGAGACTTGTAGATATTAAATAATTATTAGGAAAAGCTAAATATAATTTCCCTGTAAACGTCCGTTTTCATTCTACTGGGTGATAAAGTGAATTTCACAAATACATAATTTTATAAATTTCTTCCTTTACGGTAAAGACTTTCAACTAAAAAATATGTATTTATTAGTTAATCACCATTATTAATTGATACACTTTATTTCGATAAATTAAGATAACCCATTGGCGTAGAATCAAGTGCTAAGAAAACAAATTTGTTCCAAACTTTTTGAATTATTCATCTCACAATTTATCACAAAAAAGGGGCTCTTGGTTGATCTTTGTAAAACATTCCATTTTACAGTTTTAGCCCTACTCACACTATGTACATTATGAAATTCCAAAAATACACATTTTCATTAAGGGCTAATTAAATAATCAATATTAAAAGATCCAATAGTCAATGGGACCTTTAAGTCCATAATAACTTGGTTAATCGTTTAATATTCATTATGAAATCGGTCCTTGATAAAATTGTGCATAGATTTCATGTTTGAGTAGGACTAAAACTGAAAATTCGCGGGAATGGAATGTTCTATAGAGCTCAACCGAGAGCCCCTTTTTTTGGACAAATTGGGTTAGGATTAATTATTAATTTTACCTTCTATGAAATAAAAGGTGTTTGGAGTAAAATTGTTTTCTTAACCCTTGATATCGTAATTTATCGAAATAGAATGGCGATTAACTAATATGTACATATTTTTAAGTGAAAATCTTTACGTAGGAGAAGTTTTTTAGAAAATTATGTAATTATTTAATTCACTTTATCACCCTGTAGAATGAAAACTGGCACGTTTACAAGAAAATATATGGCTTTTCTTAATAATTAGTTAAGCCCTACAAGTCCCATTGTTTACGGTACTATATTCTGAAACACCCTGTATATTTTAAAGAAATAATGAAAATAATTTCAAAAAATAATGATTTTCCTCAAAACTTGAAATAAACTAGAATGAAAATATAATAATGCTTGGCATTATATATTAGACTCTTCACAGTTTAACAGACCCCCTTTAGTTCCCATTTTTAATAAGATCGTTTTTGATTTCTGATTTTTTTATTTTAACGTTCCTTAATACCCCATTTTTAGTCAGATTTTTCCACAATCAATAGGCTTGATTCTCTTAAAGAGCTTGATTTTTTACTAAAAATTTCAGGTTGATATCACTTTAATTTATTCAGAATTTTTTTAAATTAATAGGCCTCGTCCTCTTGATTTTTCCTGAACATTTTTCGTTTTTGAATTATCGTGCGGGCAAAAACGGACAGTTTTAAAAGTTGTTTAAAATTTGATGAGAAGGATTTTGGTACAAACATTTTTAAATTTGGATGAATATTAAAGATTATTCGTAAGTAAACCTATAATAATACTCTTCACAAACTACAGTATGAAGGGTATAATAATAGGAAGGTTAATAAAAACAAAAAATTTTAAAAATAGTAAAATAAAAGATGTCCTAAAACCACAAAGAGAAACGTTTGCAAGTCTGACAGAAATAAAAAATAAGTAATCAAAATTCAGTAAAAAATATGGTTAAAACTTATAACATTAAGTTCAAATCGGTAAAAAGAGAAACACATTTAAAAAGGTATGATACTAAAACTGAACTCTTAATACATTACAAAAACTAATAAACAAAATAATAAAAGTTTTCTAGCAATAGAAAAACGTTTAAACATTTTTTTATACATAAATTAAAAAGTCAACGAACATAAATAGTTTTGAGTTTTGATTGAGAACGTTTTGGAATGTGTTCTATAATTTTTAGACATTTGAAAACATACATTTTTAAAATTAATATAAATTTGAATATAATAGAATATATATACAGTAAGTCTTACCCCCCCTATCTAACTCGTTACTGGAGTCCTGTTAGGAAAATCGCCGAGACAGGTCGATTTTTGTTTTCTACAGTGTACATTTTGGTATAAATAGTTTACCCTTAATTTCATCCCTTACTAGAGGGGAGCTACCCTTTGAAAAAATTTAAATGGCATGGGGTGGTGAGTGATAGCTCATTTGAAAGGGGGTTTTATTCTCTATTCAACCGTGCAAAAAAATTTGAAATTTGCTTCATTACGTGTTGATTTATTAATGTTTAAAAATAACAAAACCTCACAAAATAGGAAAGCAACTAGACTAACAACGACCTTCTAATGGCAAAAAGTCTTACTTCACGTCTGAACCAAAACCGAAATCATGCAGGGCCGAATTTTAATTCTAAGGATGAGTGCGCTACGTTAATTTCCGTTATTCTGAAACAACAATTAGTCGAGAATTAATGAAGCAAATTTCAATTTTTTTTACACGGTTGAATAGAGAATAAAACCCTCTTTCAAATGAGCTATCACTCACCACCCCATGCCATTTAAATTTTTCGAAAGGATTGCTCCCCTCTAGTAAGGGATGAAATTAAGGGTAAACTATTTATACCAAAATGTACATTGTAGAAAACAAAAATCGACCTGTCTCGGCGATTTTCCTAACAAGACTCTAGTAACGAGTTAGATAGGGGGGGGGTAAGACTTAAGATGCTCACTGTATATATAATTATCAGAGGAGTCCCTGTGGGGCCCTAAAAATCTTCGGGGTCCCAGTGCTTCGCACCGAACTGCCCTATGATAGCTACGCCAGTATTCGTCGCTTATTACCATTGTGCCTATTACGGTAGTATTGTCGTATACAGAACCCCAGTATATATACCAATCAGTATTGGCACACTGAGGCGGCACGTTTGATCTTTAAAAGTAGAAATTTTAGTTGACACTTGACGTTTTCGGGATATGAAAAGTTTTCTTTACACGGACTTGGTATACCTGGTTAGTTGAATTTTTGTTCTGCTGCTTTTCAAATTCGTGTGTATGAGGGAGATGTGAGATACCTTTATAGACAACGGTTGAACAACTTAATTACTTTGAAGAAGAAAATAGATTAGATATCAGGGCAGTCTTCGCAAATGTAAGAAGGACAGAACCGTTTTAAATTTTTTTATATATGTGAAATATTACTTTTTGGTGAAACGTTTAATTACTTTTAGTTCAAAATATAACGTTAGTTTGTCTAGGGAAATATATAACACACAAGGTTAGAGTAACAAAATAGAGGTATTGCTTTATTTTTTAAGAATTACTCTAATCTAAAACTTTTCTAGTATATTGTAAAAATTTATTCTATACGTTATTTAGGTACTGCAAAATCTATAGGAAAGTATGTAGTTTTAAATTTAAAAATTTGTAACGGAGACATATTTAGTGTAGTTTTTTTACAAATATATACTCAGTGACTTGTTTTTGTAAATGAGTTCAAGTATGGCAGACTAAAATCGTTATTTTTTATTATGAATTAATTTGTTTATTTTAAAATGGGAACTATATGTATATGGTTTTCGTAGTTTTTACACTTGTGATAAAAATATCAAAGTTATGTATATTGGCCATTTACTACACACAGCAAATTCATAGACACAATACATATTACTATTTGACATTCTTGTAAAACTACTAATTTAAAATTGACTCTAAACTAAGTGACTACACACAGAATTGTTTGAAAGCAGCCATAAGGTATAATTTATTTATTGGATACTATAAAAAAATTAATAGTAGTTACATATAGAGTTAAGTAACAAGAAATTTAAGACCAAAACAAAACAAACCTTTATATCTAGTGAACTTAATTTAGTACAGTCCTCAACTTTCTTAGGCTAACATTAAATATATCTATTTGGATCTCGCTAAGAAACTCATTGGTAACAGCCATCATCTTGTTAAAAGGAGATATACTACTTGGATCTAAATCAAATAATTTTTTGTTACTTGGGTTTCTTAGATTAATCTTCGCCGCATTAACATTTATATAGTCAATCAATTCACAATCTTTGTACTTAAAATAGAGTACAAAATATATCACAGCCTGTTGATTTCTTCTTTAGAAGAGATTTAATCTTAAAACTATTGAGCATAGTTTTATACGAGATCTTAGGTAAAAGGGTACAAGTATTTTTTATGACATAAAGGTACCGTAAAAATATTTTTTGTACTTTTTCAATATGATCAATTTGTGTGGCTTCCAAGGGCATCCATATTTGTGAAACATGCTCAAGATGGAGTCTTACTAAGGCATTATATAATCTGATTTTGGTGGTAATCCTAAATTTTTTTGTATTTCTGATTTAAAAACCTAATGTTTTTATAGTTATGTGTAAAAAATGGTTATTGAACTTCAAATTAGACTGAAAGACAACTCCCAAATCCTTTACCTCATATTCACGATTTAATGTGACATCACAGGTCTTATTTCTAATGTAAAACATTAAGAGGCTATGGATCCTTACAACTTAAAATATGCATACGTTTGTAAGTATTAAATAGACGGATAAAAAGTGTTGATTTTTATTTACAACTATAATAAGAACCCATTAAAAAGATTAAAAGCAATAGAACATTTCAACAAATTTCTATAGGTACATATATTTTTGATACCTGATAATCAATAAATAATATATTTTTTGGAGTAGCAACAGGTTTATTAATACACAACTATTATTTTGTTACAAATACTTATAATATTTATAATTAACATAATAGTTAAAAATAATATATTTTGATTTAATTGTTGAATTTATACATGAGCAATTTTCCTTGTAGCGTTGTTTACATTTTGCAGAGAAATATTGTATTCTGCTTTTAGCTGATAAATCATGTACATGTAAATGGGTTGAATGTAGACAATGTTAATGTTTTTGCTACTACTGCTGGCTAGGAATGCTAGGCTGGGACACCAACAAAAAAAAAGGAAGCACAAAGCACTAGATGTTTTTATCACTTATACACGTACAATTTACAACCATTCAAGTAACTAGCATGTTGGAAATACTTCACGAAAACATATTAAACATAAATCAGTCGAAGGCAATGTATGTTCTTTTTATAACACACCTTTTTAGCTTGATTACTTTTAGTACTCTATTTATTTCAATGTCCAGGATAAAACACACACTGAAGTGTATTTGGGGTATTTTTGATCTAAATCCACTATCAAAATAACAAATTTTCCGTTTTTGTATTACAAAAACTACTTCGATAAAATTTAAACAAAAGTTTATATTTGTGTACGAAATATGGGTTGCCTGCGCATGGTAGCGAGTTTTTAACCGGATTTATGACAAGTGATAGGTTATATCCCGAAAACGTCAGCGCAGTAAAAGCTGCGCGTCTTTTTCCCGCCCAGGGAGTGTCATGGGCCTGACAGAACTTTAACGACCAGCAGCGCTATTCTTGACATCCTTCGCAAATACACGTATACTCAATATTGCGAAGGGTTCATTTACGCATGCTTTCCTAAAATGAGATTCTTGAGACCCCTTCGCAATTACTTGCGAATGTTCTACATTATCACTTTGGCAACGTTGCAATTATATTAAAATGACACGCTGAATGACAGCACGATACAAATATTTTGTATCATGGAATGACAGTTTTCATTATCTGACTGCATTTAGCTCATTAAAATTTCTTGGGAAATTTGTTAAAAATAATCTGATTCATTTAAAGCATTGCTGATTTCTTCAGGGCATCGGTACACTGATGCCCGGGAAACTGATATAAATAAACTTCCACCAATGTCCATGTTACAGCTTCCTGGTGCAAAAAAACCCTAAAGCTACTAAAACCTACAAAATCAGAAACCTACTATTAACTAAATAAATGAAATATGTTAAGTTATATTTAATCTGAGGTCTCATATAGGGCGAGCGTGTATAATTAAAAATCGACACAATTCTTTTGCAATTCTAATTTTTTACACAAGCTCATGTTCACTTAAAATATAAAATTAATTATTATTTAGGAACGAATTATGTGTCTGCAGTGGTATAACCATGGTATAATCGCATCTTCAACGTTTTTAGTAAGTCTAATACAAGTATCTATTCAAAAAAATAGATCACTAAACACATATGACACAAGTCAATTCATTAAACGCACACGCAAGTAGTTTGCGATTGATAATACCCAGTCGCAGTTTTATGCGAGTACTCGAATTTGTTGCGTATAATCAAGAATACACAATTTGCTATTTCATTCGTAATGTCAGACTTTACGAGTGACCTTGAAATTTGCGAGTGGTCAAGAATAGGGCTGCAGCTTCAATTTATTTGATCATATGATGAGATGCGCCTGTTTTTGTTTTTTCAAATTGTGGACCAACGACAGCAAAGCTTCCTGACAGGCAAGTACATACAACTTTAGCAGATGCTCCTCGTAAAGTAAATGTTTAAAGATTTTTTGACTTTATTATTCATACGTACCTACCTACCGGAAATGATAAACAAAAAATAATTCGTTTTATTTTTACCAGTTGTTACAGATATATTAATGTATTATCCATAATTTACCAATTTTGGTTCAATTCTCAACCTGACATACATAGATTAATGAATACTAATATAAAATTATTCAGCTCATAACGTTATAAAAATTGGATATAAGTTTTTTATTAACATTTTTGTATTGTTATGTGAGCCATTTCATTATTCAGTCATGCTCTAATCCTCCCAAGTCCCTATCTGTCTTATTTGGCCTTTGAGGCTCAACTTGTCCGATTATCATACATATTTAAACCCCTTAAGACCAAACATATACGACGACTATGGCGGAGGTGCTTTCGATTACTATTCGAGAAAGAACGGGATAATGTTTCTAGTACATTCCAAATACTTCTAGTTTGGTGGAGGAGCGTTCTGGAACCCACCAAAAATTAGAAATTTGTATATAAATATTGGTGGAAGAACAGTGCAATGAGTTACAGATGTACAGTGAACAGTTTAAAGACATTCAAAATAGATATAAATTAGAATAGTATTGTTTAAAATAAATAAGTGTTTAAATAAATTATTAATATATAAACTGTTGTTTAAAATAAACAAACATCACAGTATTTAAACTGTTTGTTGTTTAGTTTATTTTCACTAATATTCAATTTATTTGCACTAAATAAAAATTTATTTTATTATATCTCAACTAGAACTTTCCTCTAACAGCAAAAGACTATTTATATACATATGTGGCGCGCTAGACTTCCTCTCGAACATTCTAAACTTTCTAGAACTAAAAATCGCTGCTTCGGGTACCGGCACCTCCACCAGAATTATTTCTAGATAGTTTATCAACATTCATCGACGGGTCTAGTAGTATTCTAGAATCGACGGGTCACTTCGACTGATGACGAGAATGGGCGTTTCATAGGAATTTCGGTGGTTGACATTTCATCGAATACTCTTAAAGTAACGAGAAAATGGAGGTCGTAGAAAACTTAAATAAGGCAGAGAGGAACTTCAAGGATTAGAGCAGGACGGACCGGTCTAAAATAGCTCGCATGACACTATGAATAATAGGATAAGATCGTTCAAATTTAAAAAATCTTATAAAAACGCCTAGTTGGAAATTGGTCTTCACCCACGACTCTTGGGGAATGCCTAGAAACATTGCGTGGTGTCATTGAAGTTTTGATTGTTTTTTATTAGTACTGTCAAAGATGAAGGAATAATCAGTTCATGTTTCAGTTGCGCAAAGAATTATAAAATTTCTTTGCAACGATAATGTTATATCATATCAAACAGAAGAAGATCCATATGTACGCCGATGATAGATGACACACAAGTTTATAATTTTTTCTATAAAGATGAAATAAAAAAGGCTAAGCATTTGATAAATCAAAAGATATTAATCTTCTCCAGACCTCCGAATATCATGATTTAACCAAAAATAGGTACATCTAAATCATCAAATGATCATATTTGACTCACCTCTATAGCAAATTGATTATTAAAATGGATAATAGTTTTAATAGCATTGAAAAAAGTAAAAACTTGTAAACTATGAATCAGGAAAATTGTTTTTTGTTTTTATTACCAAAGATTATTTAATGTAACTCAAATACAGCATATTTGTATTATACATAATGTATTAAAATTTTTGTCATTGTGTTGCTATCATCTGCCGACAAGCTTCTTGTGCTTCAGCTGCTTTGACTGCATATAAATTGGGTCCATAATCGCTTTATTTTGACCTCTACAATACGTGGTAGCTCTGTCCCAGAAATTTTGGGACACCTTGTATACCTATACAATTCCAACATCTCTAGTGTATTAATAATTTGATTGAATCACAACTTTCTAGGCAATGAATCGTCCTTGATTAAAACAGTATTGCTTCTATAATAAGAGGCATACACGCTCATGCTAGATCTTTATTTACTAGAATAAAATGTACGCCGAATACCTATCTCTCGCTTGAGCAATTTCGAGCCCGAAGTTCCTTGCGTTTATTAATCCAAGGTTACCATTGTTGTGCTCGCGCCGCCACTGGCTTACAGTTCATTTCTCCAAAGGTTTGTGACCACCACTCGTTTGTCATTTGTACGTCGACCTACTTGTAGTCTGTATTGCCGTCCGCCTCCGACCTCCGCACTGCAAGTCGACACGACGCGACGCGCCGATTATTCTCCTTCCTCGCCGTGCCGCCTCCCCTCCTCGACACCCTTTACTTTCCTCTCCTGCAACGCGTTGAATATCGCACGTCGCTCGCTAAAAGTCTGCGCCAAAGCACGTTGCACGTGTTCGCAACACGAGTTTGCGTTCGGCTACCGATACCGATATTGTTTTCAATTTCGTAGGTATCACCTCTTCTTCGCGCTACTTTCCACCGCTGGAGACCAAAGTTTCAAGTGCGTTTACCTCGCCAGCTTTTTCGGCTTTGTTATTGTGTGGGGAAATGTAGTTTTGTTATGCATCTCGCCAATTTGTTTTGCGATTCAGAGAGAATAACGGCGGAAAGGTAAGAGTCATCTCTTTGAAAATAGAATTAAATTACCAAGGTTGCTGAAAATACAATCGTAATTTTTGTAAGGAACATTCAAACGTAATTGGTTATTTAGAGGCTGAAAGATTTTGATAAATAAATTAAAATTATACAGGGTGACGATATAAACATTCACAAAGGTTGTATCTCATGAAAAAGTAAAACCTAACTAATAAAAAAAAATATTTTGCATACCTGGACTAGAAATATTTGAAATTCAGATAAACATACCATATAAATTATAACTTAATTATATCCAATGATCTATGACAAGTAGGGGTTACTATTTTTGTATACACTCATAGGGGGTTGATGGGGGTGAGTTCTGTATTTTGTCATTTTCCCCCTTCATATCCTAGAAATATTTTCTGATATATGTAGTTCATGAGATAGAGCCGTTTTTAAATTGGTTGAGTTGAAAATCACCAGGATGAAAACATTGGTTTCCACTGAGACCCAAAATAATCTATTGGCTTCTGATGAAGGCCATGGCTAAGTTAGATGAAACTTGTTTAAAGTGATTTTGCTCTAGACAGTAAAGCCAATAAATAATTTGAAAGTTAGATGTTTGCGAAGAGCTATCCTATTCAAGTAGTTGCCTTCTAGAGGGCTGTATTCTGTCATCAGTTCCGTAAAATGCGAAGATTATTTTTCCCACTTTATTCCTTGGTCTGAACAAAGGTGTTCATTGAAGAGTTGGATATAAACGCATTCAAACGAGTTAGCATTGGGATATCCCTCCAGTAATGTTCATCAGTGTTTATATTCTCTGTTCAGTTTGAGGACGTTCTCTTTGTAATTGAGGTTCTGGTCCTATGATCTCAGATTCGTTTCCTCTTTTCATTGCCATTAATCGGCTGCATTGCCCTCCACATCGCTGTTTCCCAGAACCCAGATCATCAAGTAACTTTGTTCCAGGTACAAAAGCATTCGATGGACTGTATATAGCTCCAAACCAGCTTGAGATCCACTCGGTTGGAGTTCAGGAGCTCAAGAGCCGATAATATTTTTATATTTTTTATAGAGGACAATAAATTACAATTCAAATGTTGCTACTGAGTTCATATGTATTTTCTTCTTTTTGCTCAGCCGTCTTGCTCCCAGTATTAAGCAAAGACTTTCCTTGGTTATTTCTACCATTTTCTGGTCTGAACTATTCTTGTCCAGGATAGCCATAACCTCACCTGTTATTCTTGGTTATATGGGTCATCTAGACCTTCTTTCTGCCATCCAAGGTGTCCACTGCAACACTCTTGTGTTCCATTTTAATCTTTAATCAAATCTATATGACATGGACAGTACATAGTCCTACTTGAATTGTGTTTTATCTGAGTGTTGCCCCGCCAATTTTTATGCTTCATATGTACCCAGACAGCACACCAAATCCTTTGGATATCTACTGAACATCCCAATATCCACTGAATTTCCAGTCCATGGTGGATATATATTTTATACCCATGAAATGTAATTTATAGACATGCAAATGTCCATAAGTAACAGTAATTATATAGCAAATTATTAAAAAATTACGCCATTGTGCTCGCCATTGTGGCTAATAGTACCGTTCAGATATTTAAAATTAATTTTTTTAAGGTATATTCAATATCCCATGGACATCCACTAAATATATCAAAGTCTAAGGCAGACGCAAACCATCGTGGATATCCACTAGATGTATTTTTTGATTTTGCTTCCTAAGTATAGATGGCGATACCACTTTCTTATCTACTCATGCTCAACCCGCCGTAATTGAGTTCGATCAAAATTTTTTTCACAATCAGACTCCATTAGAGACTGGAGTCGAATTTCAATTTATTGCTAAAGAGTCCTAATAAGGATGACTTTCTCCTTAGTGGGCAAAATCAAAGGCAGATTGTTGGAACTATTTTTTATCTCTATTTTCTTTCGACGTTATTCAATAATCATTGGTTACTTATGAACCTTCTACTAAAGTTACCTATAAAATATTTTGCTGAATATCTGAATTCTATATCCTGGGATATAGACGGACATTTGGTTGGATATCCATATTGGATATCCACAAAATATATTCTGTAGATATCTCTGGGATTTCTTGTATTGTCTGGAAGATACTCATTAGATATTTTGCTGAATATCCATAGGATATCTTCTATATTCTGGATATAGACGGACATTTGGATATCCATATTAGATCCACGGAATATTTATGATATCCTGTGGATATATTGGATATCCACAAAAGATATTCTGTGGATATCTCTGGGATTTGGTGTGTTGTCTGGGTATTGACTATAATAGTTACACATTTTAACTAAATTCAAAACAAATTATATTGTCGTGCGAGGCACTTTTTGCCAGTCCGGTCCTGCTATAATCCCTTAAGTCCCTCCCGGCCTTATTTGGGCCTTTTACGAACTCTATTTTCTCGTTACCTTAAAAATTTGATGAAGTGAGTAAACCCCCAGAATCCCTCATGTGGGACGACTATTGTTAGTCATCGTCAATCGTCGTGAACAATTGAGTTCTAAAATTTGGTGGTTAGAACTATCTAGAATTTATCGGAAGCTCCCGGAGACAACGCATCAGTCTAATAAATGGCGAAGATATCATCGTCATAGCAAGTTCTGATGAATGCGTGAACAATTCGAGAAACTACGTGTGTGTATAAATAGGCCACGTTTGTTGGTAAAGTCAGTTCAAGTTAAGATATCGCTGTGATCAGATTAACAATGTTAATGTAAATTAGTATATTACGCTATAAATTAGGTAGTATTGAGTATAAATAAATAATTGTCAGTGTAACTAATTAAACGTTACGATATAGAATATAAATCCAAAAAGTCTATTTTTTTTTTAATGGTATTTGACATTCTTTTTGTAGAAATAAATTTAAAAAATAATTTTATTATCTAAAAATAGTATGTTTTATGTATATCCTACTTTTGTCCAGCTTTTCAGGTTTAAAAAGTACCTGTGTTTTATTATCAGATATTAATAACGCACAGATAAAGAATCGCTGCCCCTAGTGTACTTGCCTTTTGCTCTGATATAATTCCTAAAAATCATAAAAGATGCAAAACCGGAATTATTACTAATATTACTTCACCTAAAGAGTAAACAACCATTCATTTCTTACTCAAGGATTTCTTTGAAACATGATGAATGTTTTTGAAAAAAAAAAACTTATCATTTTTGCCTCTAAAATACACATAGATAACAAGATTTTACTATTAACAATAATTGGGAAGTTATTATTAAGTAACTAAGTAGGGCAATGAGAGTACAATGTGGATTCCGATTTTATTTATAAATTTTCCAATAATTATATTCTATTTAGTATTTTTATAATAAATATATACAAATCTTATGCTATTTACTTTATTTTATTAAAATTGTCTAATCAGTCAATCAAAAATGCAATTTATTAAACAAAGTCCAATGGGCAATTGATAAAATTACCTTCTTGTTTCAGTTTAAATAAAATGCAGATCATGGAAAATGTTGTGGAGGGATGCAACGTCCAGCCATCCTCTCCAGGCCATGCAGAAGAACGAAGTGAAGATATAAAAGTAAAAACCGAAATCAAATCGGACGAAAACCAAAAAGAACTAACCAAAGACAATGAAGAACTTAAGGCACAAGATGAAAATTCATCTGAGAAAACGAAAACCGAAAATATATCCAATGGGCTGAAGGAAGAACCTGATTCCAGTGAAATACAAGATGAAAGTTACAGTAATAACAGTTCGCCAAAATCTGATAATAAACGAAAATCTGAAAGTCAAGATTACCCGGTTAAAAGACTGAAAACAGAAATACAAGAAAATTTCGTTTGTCGAGACAAAATCATCACCGATTTTATTGAAATGGCCGACTGCACTAATCTAGACCAAATAAACTCGTTTAGCGAACAACTTCTTGTTGAAATAAAAACACTAAATGAATTTGCTAAAGAGAAAGAAAGAGAATGGAACAATATTATTCATCTTAAGAAACTTAAAGAAGAACTGCTCCTTAGAATGCAAAGGAAGAAGCAAATTATAATAATTTCCGAGAAATCAGACTATGCAGATTTATTAAATGAATCTCAAAATGGAACAATCGAAGAACGTTTAAGAAATGTATCACCTCAAAGTATCTTAAAATCAAATCTTAGTAGCCAGCATAAAACTTATATGAATGCTTCAAATGTTAATGGTAATCTACAACGCCAAAAACAAATGATTTACAATAAAACTCAGAATAATCTTGATCTAAACGGACAAGGCAAAAGACTTACGCTGGACGTACAGTCCATTATTGCAGATTATAGACAAAGGCATCCAGAATCTGTACCTCGAAGAGGAAGAAGGATCCGGTGCTCACAAAGCGATGGCTCCAATAAAAACAGTATTATGAACTTTTCTTCAATGGCCCTAGGAAGTGGAGCTCAAGTCAGACAAGGTGATGTCTCCAGTGATATTGGACTATTGTTGAATACAATTAATATGGTGAGTTATATTTTTATTTTCGTAATCAAATTAGCCACTCACAAAAGACCCCTTATGAGTGATAAAAAATGTTTTAAAGTTGGCCAAGAAAAAAAATGTTAATGCAAAACCTAAAAGATATATTGTACCCCTGCTTTTGACGTCTATATATACCTTTCTAATCCTATTTTCCCAATGAAGTGAATTTGGAGAGGCTGTAAGCTCGGTAAATTGCCCTTTTCTATTTGGAATGCTCCCAAGTATGTAATGCCCTTGGATTCGGTAGTGCTACACATTTAGTCAGAATGTGAACGGAGGTTTCGTCCTTCTCCTCCTTGCAGGATCTGCACTCACTAGGCACCCCTATGCTCCCCCAATCAGGCATAGGTCCAGCCACTGGCTCCTTTCAATCAGGCTTGGGTTCCAGCCAGTCTTTCCCTCCTCTGGGGTACGCATGGCGGCACCGCAGCCTCATTGGTTAATAATACAACCTTCTTTTTCAATCAACTCATGCATTCTACCCATACATCCCAGAGTCTAAATGGGTCCCCAAGCTGCGCGAGTTCAGTCACCCACTCAGACCGTGGCTGAGTCATCACAGCTGCTCTTGTGATCGGTGTTTTGAATACCTTTCACGGTGGCCAGCAACCCGGCCTAGCCTAGACCAAGTTTACTAAGGTATCCTTTGAGTCGGCATTGTCCGATAAGGATCTTTGTAACTATGGATAGCTAAGACAGATAGAGGCTTTGGTTTTTTCTGGTTATAGTCAACTAGAAGTATCTTAACCCCAAGAGATCGTTCCAATTGTCAAGTCTTCTACTGTCTAATTCTTTTTCCAATTGTCAAGTCTTCTACTGTCTAATTCTTTTTCAATTTGTCACAATATTATTGTGTTACTGTTAATATAGCAGAACTGCTCAGGTAACACAAAAGGTGTGTCGAAGCTTACAATTCTTCTTAAAAATAAGACACTTAATTATTATATTTGCACGTAAACGAAATAAGGAGATTGGTCAGATGGATTCATCTCTACCACACTGGGCTGGCTCACACTGTTTTACCTATATGTCTTCGCCTCTGTCTAATGAATGTCATCGCTTATTCTATACCGTTCTTCTGGTGTAATTGTATGAAACTGAAAAAAACTGTATATAGTTATCATATAACTCTGACCTACTTTATAAACCTTGTTTTTATCACAAGAGTGATACTCTACCGGTTTTTTAAACCTTCAAATGCATATTTTCATATTTAGAAACAACATTTTTAATGATAATCTACAAACCACACTAAATAATAATTCTTTATTTAAAAAAACAATGATTTTTCATTTTTCCTGAAATTATGATTGGTATTTTATTTTTTGATTCTAAAAGGAATACATAATACATGAAAAATTTGAAAAAACAAGAAATAGTAATTAATTTTGTTGTGCGACTTATTTAATTGAAATCATTATAGTTTACAAAATGTATAATATTGAAAATTACTTTTATTTCAGAGCCGACAAGATGCCAACAAATTGCAAAATTTTGATTCTTCAGGTGCTCAAGATACTGTATCGTTCAAGGACATGCTGTTGCAATTTGCCAAACTATCCCAAAATGAGAGAAACGAACTGATTCAAAATGCTATTAAGCCGCCTCCTCCTTATCCTGAAGTTACAGTACATCCTGTTCCTACTTCTACACCCCCACCAACTCAGACGAATTCACTTCTGCATGGTATTTTAACTAAGGTAAGCCATTGTTTGTGTAAAATTGAAACAAAATTAAATAGAAGCACACTAGAAGAACAACTAATATCTGATGTGTAATTAAGTGTATATTTTGTTTGCTGGAATAGTATATTATGTAACAAGAGTTGTAAGCAACCCATTACGCACGAAGCCACGCAGCTGCGAGTGCGTAATGGGCTTACAACTCGTGTAACGCTATACTTTTTCTATGCCCACTTATTTTCTTCTATTAACCCTTTCAGTGGCGATTTATTTTTGTAGCTGTAAAATTTTCTTTTGGCTGTAGTGTGTTATTTTAGGGTACATAAATATGATTTTGAGGTTTTACATTTTTTTCCATTACACTAAAGAAAAAGTTATATGGGTTCATTTGTACCCATCAGCACTTAAAGGAAAATGAACTAAAAAAATTATTAAACTTAAAACGCTTATTTTTTAATTAAAACTTATCAAAACAATCTATTTACTAAGTAAAAAAAAGGTAACATTATTTTCGATGTAAAATCGATGAAACAATTCTTTTCTTTTTGAAGGCATAGATGAATCTTACATTTTGTGCATTTCCATCGAGATTTTGCGCCACAATTCTGATTTTTACATCTTAATGAAAGACCTGAGCCGGAATGTTTAGGAAAGTGACCGACATTATCATAACGGACTTCATCTAGTGGCCTTACTTCAACATTTTGACGGTTTATGGACTAGATTCATTTAAGATGAAGGTCGCCCTCTTTTTCGATAATTATCTTGTTCCACTTTTATAAGGGATTTACCTTCATGCATTCGAAAGTGCAACAAATCTAAAATATCTTTCTATGCAATTCCTAGAACAGCTGCATCCTTTTGGTACTCTAACCAAGAGTTGATTAACGCCATATCAATAGCATGGAAACTCATCCTCACTGTCCATTTCTTACAACGACTTTTAGAACTAATATGCAATGAGCGCATCTGCCTTATCAGTTCCATCCATTGAACAATTGTACTTCTGTATTATTTCAGGTCGATTTACCTCAACATAAGTTTTTGTTACCTTATCCCACCTTTTTGCAGTATTTTCTTTTCCAACACCAACGAAGTTTGAAGCTAAAGTTACTGGTTTGTTATCTAACCAGTTCACCAGTACAATTCCATCAGTAGAAACTGCAAGTTCAGATGTTCCTCTCTTTTTTTTGCAAAATTTTTCTTTCTGGAAATTGGTGGTTTACGAAATTTATCACTTCTAATTGTACCGGAATGCCGCAGCAAGAATACCCTTTTCGTTTAGTATTTGTAGGAGATGGTATGTAGTGAAAAAATTGTTACAAAACAACCTATGTTTGCCGGGTTTTAGATGTTCACTAAGATGTAAGACAGAACGCTCCTCATATTTTTTCAAAAGATTCGGTTGAAATTCAGTCGTTTTACCTCGATAAATGATGAAATTATACGTTATTCCGCTTTCTCCGCTCAATAGGTAAAGTTTTAGAGAGAGTTTACCTTTAAAAGGCATCATTTGCTCATCTACGCAAAGGTTTGTTTCAATATCTAATTCTTTACATCTTTTCAAAACTGAGTAAAAAATTGGGAGCACTTTCCATAACCTATCTTCACTGTTTCTTGGTGCTAAATTGTCTACACAATATACGTGCGTGCGTAACTTAAAAAATCGCTTTAGAGACATCATTTCAGTAAATAAATTTACTTTCAGCTTCCTGTCCCAATTAGGCATTCCAAACTGAATGGCTACCAGTGGGTTATGATATGGCAAAATTATGGCAACCCTGTAGGCCTGGTGATTTGACAAGGTCAATGAAATAGATAGTTACATAGATTGATCATCCATATTTTTCAAAATAAACATAAGCTTATGCCTTTAAGTAAAAATGTAAGCAATTATTTTTTTTAAATATCTAAAGGCTAATAATTGGTTTTAAAACAAATTTTTGCCAAACCGATTCAAATTAATAAATATTTGCCAGGCAATATGGCCGCTCGTAAACGACAAGCTTTGAGCAATCTATATAACTATATATGTATCATTGACCCTGTTAATGACAACTTGACAACAGGGTTGCCATATCTAAACTGTCATTACCCACTGGTAGCCATTTGGACAGGTCGTTGGAATGCCTAATACATACTGAGTCTAGGAAACCTTAGATTTCCTGCTATTATCGTCAATCCAAAAAAAGGCCTTTATTTCTGATAAATTTGTTGGCTGAAAGCTGGTGGTTCCATTCTGAATTGCATACATATTCGTATATTGGACTATATTTTCAACAAAAGTATTGGGAACTTATTTTAGAAATTACGTAATTGGATAGTTTTCAGTTATTTCATTATTAGATAAGCGACTTGTTTGATAATACAAATCTTTTGTTATATATTCAACATTCTCTAACCATTTCACAAGTTTTTTTGGAGTTACCCATTCATAGTTATTTTCTAATATCTTATCCCCCTCGGTATTATTTATAGTTTCAATCTCATCATCTGAGCTGTCGTCGTTTTCCCTAGTGTTAGCTGCCTCTTCGTCCTGTATCCTTTCTCTAATTACCATATCCTCATCACCATCACCTGCGTCGTCACTCAAACACTCTATATCCGATATGCTGGTTTATAATTCCTGGAGGAGTTCCTCTTCATTTAAAAATATTCGTTTCCCTTGCTTTGAAGCCATATTGCTCTAAAAATAAAACAAATACTTTTTTAACAACTAAAAATAAAACACTAATTTAGTGTTTTTGGGTACAGATGTAGACTAGAAACAATGTGCTCTTAAGTGTTTATGGGTACAAATGTACCCTTTTATTTTTATGACCACTTAGCCAGAATCACAAATAATATATGAACAAAATATATCTTCCATTCGTAAATAATAACCTATTTCTTTATATTCTAACAATAAAAATTAAAAGATGACCATTAAAACAAACAATAATGAAAGATTACAAATAATCTTACTTACTTCGACTGTCACTCACATGAATACACTGACATTTAAACGGTTTCAACGTCAAAACGACGGCACTGCTGTTGCCATATATGTATAGAAAGTAAAATTAGGTGTACAAGGATTACAGTTTCCATTATTCCGACTACTAGAATTAAATGTTTAAAGCTTTCACAGATTAATAATTTCAATAGGTACAATTGCACCCATGGCCACTGAAAGGGTTAAGTAAAGGACATATGCTTGTGTCGCCAATCCATAAATTTTCGATAGACAATTTCTTACCTATGGATTTTAGCGGTAACAAATTATGTGTGGCAGTTTGAACTTTTTCTAAAATCTCCGGTGGAGTGCTCATAATTTCATCACTTTCGCTACTAACAGACATATTCGTAGATAAAGTTGAGAAAATGTTTGAAAACAATAATATTTTGTTACAAAAATTGACAATATAAATGGCAAGACGTTTATTTCCATAGCATGCTAAGAAAACGCGACTTTTTTTAGAAAAATTGTATAATGTGTTGCCGACATTTAGGGGCATCACTTTTTTAATCCAAAATGTATCTCGCTAATGCTGAAAGTTTTTGTTTTTCAATTTACTAAATTTATGTAAAAAGACCAAATAAAGTCGTGCGTAGATAAAAATTTGATTGCAATTTGATTAAACTAAAAAATATAATTTTTCTTATCACGTGTATGTTATGAGATCTCATTACGTGCATGTTATTGTTAAATGTCATTTACAAGGAATGTTGACATGCGATTTTTAACGTTTACTGACATGGGCCTAGAAAAAGTAATAAATTATAGGCTGAATTGTGTACAATTCTACGTAGATATTGAAGTGCAGCTGTTGTCAGTAAAATTTTAAGAAAGTCGCATTTTTAAGGATAATAGTTTTATTTTTAATTTTACCTTTCAGACTCCTTCCAAACCAAACACAAAGACTTCATTTAGTCCGACGTTGGCAAGACTTCTTACAGCTCCAGAAAGAAATGCTAGCAACCTCTCTATAGGCGCATCTCCAATCACAAATACCACAGCTCACCCTTCAAATATGTCCATATCGGAAATATTATCTACTAGTAAGGTAAGATTTCAAAACAATAGAAACTAAACTTACTACCTAATTTACAAAGCATCTGTAAATGTATTTGTATGTAAATAATTGAAGAAAAAACCATCATTATAATGAATGTCTATTGGACGATATTTTATGATCTGTTATTAATGGCTTCTATAAACCATCGGCCATGATGGGCCATCATCGATCCCATCATCGCGCTGTCTTTCACACGATCGGCCATAATGGGCCATCATCGATCCCGTCCTTATGCTGTCATCCTCACGATCACAAGTGTTCATTTACTTCCTATTCATTGTTCAAGATGGAACTCGATGACGAGTTGGTTGCAGCTACTGCTATTTATGTGATTTGTTCATACAGTTATCACATAAACAATGTTATTATTATTAAGTGTAAAGGTTAAAGAAAAAGTCCTTTATTTCTCACAAAGTCAATTTATTGGCGACCGGTTTCGAAGTTGTCACTTCATCATCAGGCACACCTAAATGGAATATCAAGGAGTCAGTTGTAATAAAAACAATTATAAAAGCATGAACGGACTTTAACATATACAAAATAACAGAAAAAACACAAAAGAAAGTTAAACAATAACCTTGACTCACCTTGATTAATTCCATAAAGGAAGCGCTACAAAAAGTTTAACAGAACGAGTTAAAAAAGTCATGTGTAATAAGTATTTTTTAGATTTTCTTTCCATTAATTTTTGCCCATTCGCATCTTATTAAAATTTTTTTAGCTTATTCAAATTCTCCCACGTGGTTGTCATACGCCAAAATTTGACTTTCCTCTTTTTTGACATTCGTACTGTCAACCTATTTTCCGTTTCCTGTAACAGTAATTTTCTTTTTGATTATCTGCTTCAAATTTTCCCTTTTTACATATGAATTTTCATATTTTCTTGTTTAGTGTTCTAATTTTCTTGTTAGTATAAAAATTTTTTGTTTTCTCATTCTCAGTTTAATATATTTTACTTTCAAAAATTTTGTCATCGCCACCTATACTCACTTTCAGTAAATAACACCTCCGTTAGTACACTATTTATCCGCTAATTTAAAATTTACAGTTTACTGCATTGATTCGTTAAAAATCTAGATAGATGTCTTGACAGTCTGATAATTTTTACTTTTTTACTTTTTACTTTCAGTAATTAACATTATTTCCTTAAAAATTTTTAAACTGTTTGTGCTTGTAAAACTATTTTGTGTTGTTTAGTTAATAATTGTCTTAAATGTGTTTTAATTAATTATTTTATTCAAAAAGACATCTGGTGGTTTAACCTAACCTACATTTAAAACATTTTTTAAAAAAAAAATACTTATTACACATGACTTTTTTAACTCGTTCTGTTAAACTTTTTGTAGCGCTTCCTTTATGGAATTAGTCAAGGTGAGTCAAGGTTATTGTTTAACTTTCTTTTGTGTTTTTTCTGTTATTTTGTATATGTTAAAGTCCGTTCATGCTTTTATAATTGTTTTTATTACAACTGACTCCTTGATATTCCATTTAGGTGTGCCTGATGATGAAGTGACAACTTCGAAACCGGTCGCCAATAAATTGACTTTGTGAGAAATAAAGGACTTTTTCTTTAACCTTTACACTTAATCCCTGCTACTCACATATGGCTACCCTCACTCCAAAAAAAATTATTATTATTGTAAAATATTCAAGAATAGCTTCTAGTAGGGTCCGATTACAATTAAAAGAACACAGCTTCGTCATCATTTGGCAAAGTAATTAATTGGTTATCGCCGCCTACTGGGGGTTTAGCGGAGTGTTAATATTATAGAAATATATGAAATATTGTTTTATACCTTATTTTTTATTGACAGCTATAGATATGTATTCGAAATTACACAAAAGCAACTACTGGCGATTACCTTTCATCTGTATGTAAAAAAAACGACAACTAATCGATTACTGAAGATCATTACCAATCATAGCCGATCAGGGAACTTTCAGAAATGATTCTTACTCTTTATGACGCTTTGTACTCGGTAATTGAGTTATTTGTTCCCTTAAAGCAATTTGTTATAAACAGATTCCCACATTGGTATTCGTTTCAACTTAGAAGCTTTGTCAAAGATAAAAAGGTTGCACATAAGATTTACAAGCTAAACAGGACTCCCTAAAATTATGAAATATTCAGTCAGTTAAGATCACAATGCACGATTATATCTAGAGAATGCTATTCAAATTACATGCATTCTGTTAAAAGTACCAAAAGATCTAATAACACCATACCTGATAATATGAACCTTGAAGACTCTTTTGCTTCTTATGGCAGTGAAGTATCAAATCTGTTTGCCAAGCATTTTGTATCAGTTTACACTAATCAAAAACTAAATCAAAATTTTAACGATATTGAATCAAAACTTTAGGTTTCCTCTTACCACATTACTATTTCGAACATTTACGAGAAATTATCTAATCTTGACATAAAGAAAGGTTCAGGTACTGACATTATTCCTCCCACCCTACTTAGAAATTGCAGCTTTGTATTGTCTCGCCCTCTCTTCAATATTTTTAATAAATCTATCGCCATCCAGATTATTGGAAACTATCTTATGTCACCCCAATATACAAATCGGGTAGCAAGTCAGACGTCAAAAATTACCGACCTTTAACTATTCTCAGTACTATACCTAAGGTTTTTGAGAACATTATAACAGACTACCTTACCTATGACTGTTCTGGCATCATAACTGATCATCAATATGGTTTTTGTGTTGGGAAATCGACTGAATTAAATCTAGTTACCTACGTCGACTTCCTGTCGGAAGCTTTGGAGTTGCCAGATTGACTTTGTGTACATTGACTTTTCTAAGGCTTTTGACAGGGTCAACCATTCTCTCTTACTTCGAAAGCTCGATAAATATTGCATAAATGGGGTCGTACTGCAATGGATTAGTAGCTATCTTACGAACAGAACTCAAATGTTAGAGTAAACCATCATTATTCTAACTCATTTCAAGTTACCTCAGGTGTTCCTCAAGGATCACACCTTGGTCCCTTATTATTCAACATATTTATAAATGACATTGTTTTCAGTATGACAAAGCACTATTGTTTGCAGATGATTTAAAAGTTTTCCTAATTATTAAAACCATTTGTGATGCTTTCTGGCTTCAGCCTGACCTTGATAATCTATCAAACTGGTGTTCCTTAAATGGCATGGATTTGACTGCCATAAAGTGCCATGTCATGCGCTTTTATTGATCCCATGTACCAACTACTATTTTTGATTATAACTTAAATCGTCATATCTTGGAGTCTGTTAATCAGATTAAAGACCTTGGAGTTATTCTAGATCTCACTTTAAGCTTCAATTAACACATACCTAAGGCTATCCATAAATCCATGAAAATGTTAGATTTTATCAAAAGGCTAACACATGATTTTACCGACACAACTGCAATTAAAGTACTTTATTGTTCACTAGTCCGATCTCACCTAGATTATTGCTCTTCTGTCTTGTCTCCACATTACATAACACACAGCAGAAACATAGAAAATGTGCAACATAAATTTCTTAGATACATAGCCTATAAATTGGGTGTCCTTTGCGAATATGGTTTGATAGAGAATTTTCTAAATATCCCTTCATTGGAAACTATGGGGAAAAAAGAGACCTGACATTACTTTTCAAAATTATCAATGGCAGATGCAGCTGTACTGCTGTACTGAATGTCTAACAAAAATAAATCTTTATGTTCCAACGTGCTCAACACGACAGCAACAAACATTTTATGTACCTTTTTATTGTTTAAAAAACCATACTTTTAAACAGCTGTATTCCAAGAATGTTAAGATTAGCCAACACTAACGATCTTGAGATATTTAACACCCCCTTTCATAAATTTATAAAGCAATTACTAAGTACCTACTGAGCTTTAATCTTTGATCTTTAATTTTTAATGTTTAATGTAAATATTTTATTCAACCTTATTGTCTTTTTAAATCTATTAAATTCTTTACCTATTTTAGTCTATATGTAATGAATTATACCACGTTTGTATTTCAGAACCATATATTTCTCTACATTTTAATTATAATTTAAAATTGTAATTTATTTATCAAATTGGCTTGCCCATAAATAAATAAAAAATCACAGACAAATAGGCCCTCCACACGATGGTACTCGCCTGTGATCGCCGATCGTGTGTAGGAGCCATAATAATTTTAATCATGGTCTACTGACATTCTTTACATTTAAAATTGGTTAATAAAGTCAATGTCTAGTTAATGACGTTATTTTCCATTGTGGGCATTGCGTATGGTAAAAAAATGGTAAATGTTAATATTTGAAAACAACTTTGACCTGTGATGATTAACCTAAATATCCAAAAAAAGTCGTTGAAAGTATAGTATATTAAAAGTATGTTATATTAAAAGTATATAAAAATGCGAATATTTAATCAAAAAAGTAAACATACATTCTTTAAAAAAAAGGCAATATCTTCCTTATTTATTTGTACAAGATAAACTTTCATGGCACTTAGAATTAGATAAAATTACAGAAACTTTATATTTCAATTGAATCAGTTATATCGTGTAAGTTTAGGTGAATCTTGATAGCATTGAATCTTTTTGTAGACTAGAATTAGCGTTTTTAAGATCCCTTTTAAATATTTCAAAATCTTCTTTTTTAGTTTTGAGATTTCATCATATATGGAATATTTATTTCGTAGTTTTCAAACTTACAATTACGCTACTACCAAACATTGCTTCATATGAAAACCTACCGATTCGCGGTTTTCTTCATCCTGGTGTTTTCAGATTTTGTTTTGAAGTTTTCATCTCGGTATTATATTCGGCAGAACTCAAAAACTGCTTATTGTCATTTTTAGTAGCTCATAAAATGATTGATCCATTTTAACTGTCGTATTAAAAAATATGAATAAAATATATATTATTGGTCAGCAGTGGAAATCTCATCTTTCGATACATCACGTGTCGAGATGCCTATCTTCATTTAACAGACTGTGATTCTTATGTAATGTCGAAACGCAATATTCGCTTTATTCGATACGTGACGTGTCGAGTTCGCACATAAGGATCCCTGTGCTGTACTGTAATCATTTCGAGTTTAACCTAAGTTATCAACATTAACCGGTTAATGACAATAAACATATCTATGGTGATCTCAAGCAGTATCCTTGTCCGGATAATGACGCGAATTACCAACAGTTCTGGTAATTAACGTTATTAACCGGAAAATTAAGTTAATGTCCAAAGTAACTACATTTAGTGTAGCACATACATAAAAGATATTAATCGTTTGAATGACTAAATTTTTTCTTCAACTCAGCCCTTTTCCTCAATCAGTGACTGTCGGATTTTGGTTTAATATCTCTATTTCACTATTTTCTCTATATATCAATATGCCTTTTGGATCCACGCCTTTCTTGATTCGCCTTTTTGGCCTATTTTGTCTTATTACTTTCTGAAATATGGTGTGATTTAAAGCCCACCTCATACTGAATCTCTAAGTTTATAATCATGTTCATTCTAGCTACTCATCCCAACCATTCTATGTATTAGTTTATTCTTTAGTTTGTGGGTTATAGTGTTCCGTTCTAGACTTTTTCTTGTGAATTGATTTAATTCATTTTTTGTTTTTTGATAAACTGTCGCAAGTTCAACTTTCATAGATGAAAGGAGCGTAGGTACTGTTAATAATTACCATCTTGTATCAATTTTGTTTAAGCATCTATTTTTAATGTGGTCTTATTTAACGCATAAAATTTGTTATTGCCTTCACCCCTGTCAACTGTCTGCATCTTTTGTGTGCCAATATACTTAAATATTTTAATGTTTTTTAGGCTTGTAACGAAATCACTATAACCCCCGTTGACAGTCAGTATGAATCTACACCAATTAAAGGAAAAAATGTGGTAAGCATTAATTTAAATATCCATATTTTTTTTTGGTTCTATCTTAATAACGAAATGTTCTTTTATCTACTATCTCATAAATTGGTTTTGGTTTGAAACCATTATAAGATAAAAATAATAAAACCTACAAAATGTAACAAGATTGCAAAACTATTTTTGTTATTGTACAGTTTTCAATCAAGTACATAATTGCTTCTTATTACATGGCTGATATTCTATTTTTGGGATATATCAGCAAAGATATTAAACTGTAATAGTTTTTATCTCGGTCTCTTTAAAAAATCGCAACATAACATCAAGTAGGAAATGTAATCATGCATGTTGTACTATGACTACTTCAATTTAGATTATTCCCTGTTGAAAATTTTAAAGTAGTTTGCGTTTAATGTATTTTACGAGGGGTAAACCACTGGTGTACTATGGTGTACGAGCAATCAGTACTCTCTGTGTACTATTTGTGTATGTCATGTACTATTTTGTAGCAATTCTGTACGTTGTCCACATTTTAGCTCAATAACATATTTTTTTTAATCAATTTATGTACAACTTTGTAATATACTGTTTTGTGTACTATGCATTTCTGTACTATTTGGGACACAATGTGAACTAGTATACAACATTATAGAAAAATGTATACTAAAAAAATTTGTGTTTTAAAGGCCCCCATTTACATCACTCCAAATGGAATGAATCCGTTTGAACGGCATTCAAATGGATGCTTGAATAATGTAGTTTTTCTGTTGGGTGGTGCACAGCCAACTCGGGGTTACCCATCCATGCTGTCCACGCCGCAGACTGCTACTAAAGTTCGTTGAATGTTAGGGACGTCTGGATATTCAGCAAAACTACCACGCCACGCCTAAACATTCAATTTTCAAAATTCACGGAGGGATTTTGGAATGCAGTCACTCCATTTGGATGTTTTACGTCCTCGTGAATGGGTGACCTAAAGCAATTGCAAACTCACATAATATACGCGAATTATTGGTACATTTTCTACTTGTGCATAATTTTCTCTTTATATGAAATATGGATTTGAAATTTCCTTGGGCTCGAACATAGCTAACTTATTTGTAGACCATTTTTCGTCAGTCTACACAAATCACACTATCAATCTGTATGAATGTAAAATTGAATCGAAATATGTATCATATCCAATCAATTACTATTTACGAGAAGCTATCTAAAATTAAGAAAGAGACCAGGTCCTAATGCGATGCTCCCTTTATATTGTCTTTTCCTCTTTTTTATTTTTATCAAATCATTGGATACAGGAGATTTTCCAGATTAATAGAAACTCTCATATTCACAACAACATACATAGTCCGGTAAAAATCTGACATTAAAAACTTATGATTGCTCTAGTATTGTTACGGGCTCAATACTTTTGTGCAACAGAGATTTTAAAATTAAAATAAACTAAAGAAAAAAATAAATAAATACTTACAGTTTAAAATAATGCTAATAGATATTTAATAATTATTTATTTTACTTGAAATTAGTTTCTTCCTCTTCCATGCAGAGTCTACACGTGATGGGATCATTTTGGATACTTAATTTGCAAACTTTCTGGATAATCTTATATTTGATTCAACTGTAAAAAGACATTATTTAAAATATACCTATGTAATTTTTAATAAGTTATTGTAATTTAAACGGGCTTGCCCGTAAATATACCAATATAGTTAATATTTAAAAAAATAATGCGTTTTACAGGAGGAAGAAGAGACTGAAGATAGTGCAGACAGATTAGTTATAGATGAAAATAACGATGTCGACGGGAAAAAACAAAACAATTCTGACAATAATTCTGATGGTGGTGATGATGTACCTCTGTGTCAAGGCTGTAATCAAAAATCGGCTCAATTTGTATGCGCTGGTTGTGGAAACCAGTGGTATTGCAGTCGAGATTGTCAGGTAAAATAAAATAATTTGCATAATTTTTTAAAACCTTTCAAAAAAGAAGCAATTTTCGATAATCATTATTTACACGAGTTGTATGTGTTAAGATTATTCAACTTTCACTTGGTTTCTTATTTATTGTATTTAATGCTATAGTTCAATTTAAATATATTTTCTCTAGTGCTACAATGAGATTTTAGTACAGCGCTTACCGCTTGGACTTTGATCTTTTATTTCGCCGAAATTATGACATTTGGAATTACTCGTATATTTTTTAATTCTACTTTTTATCCTATAATTTAGCATGCAGTTGTTGAATATTTTTAGCTCGTGACTTTAAACTTTAAATTCATCCATAAATACAATATTAATGGAATACAAATAGATTTAATATATTACTTATGTTGTTTATAATAAAGGTGCCTGCGTGTTTAAGAGAAATATGTATATAAAAAATACTGTATCCAAACTGCAACTTTAAAACTTACAATTAAAATTTTTGCAGGTTAACGCTTGGGATGAACATTCTGAAGTTTGCTCCGGCTGAAAATTGCAAGTTGAGAAGATCAATTCCTCTTCCATAATTTATTTAGACTATTTTTTTCAGCTAGTAGCTGTTTAGTTTAATAGTAAGCGATATTGATTACCATATTTTTATATTTATATTATAAAGCAATCAAATTGTTTTATTGTAATCAAACCTCATATCTATAGAATTCTGTGTGAATGAAAACATTTTAAATGACTAGAGTTACTCTCCACGTCTTGTAATAGTATTACAATCAATTTTCACGTATGTTTTCCATGAATGAATATTTTCAAGAAAATAGTGAAAGCATGATATTTTTTCTAAACATTTTTATAGCTATCAATTTAATTTAAAAATAATCGTAAGTCTACTTTCTGTTCTTCTCGAATTGTTTATTCTAGCTCTACTTACATTCATGTTTCAAGATTTATAATTATTTCAAATAGTATATATCATTGTGAGGAACCCATCTAAAAATAAATTATATATAATTTAATAATAATGTTTCTGAGCATTTGTAGGTAAGACACAGTTAATATTTGTTCCTATATTTATGTAATATTGGATTGTTTAGTTACTATATTTTGATGCTGCATATTGATAAATTTAATGAGAAAATATACAAAGTTTTTCCATTCTCTTATTATTGCTTCTACCTTGTGACAGTAAGGTCTTAATGGTGATTTATTTTAATTTAGTAGTTATAAATAAACGAAAATATTTTAAAACTTTCTTTGAATTAAAAAACATCACAGCTGATCTTTGTCAAACTTTGACATGACATAATATTTAATGACAATGAACAAAAAATATACAAATAATAATATAAACAACATATCGAACAGAGAAGTACTCTATTACCATGGTCTCTATAACAGCCGAGCGTCAAGGTAGATTAGCGAGGTGCGAAGCACCCGATGAATTCAACAGACGCGAGGTTAGAATGAGTTCCCGAGATATGTACACGCTTTAACTCACAATCTACTATTAGTAATTTTATATACGTTTCAAATAATATTGGTATTAATTTGATAAATGGTTCTAAGGACGATACTTGTGAGACCCTTGCTTGACAATACTGCCGTGTTAATTCAAAGTGCAATTTTCCTTGAAATAAAGATACGACCACTACGCCTGACAACAATGTATTTTTTGATGATCTCTATAATTTTCATGGATATATATTCTATAAAATCCGAGATTTAACGCTTAGAAATTTGGGCGTAAGTGAGTTTTCTTGAAAAATCGATTTTTCTCACGTTCATATAAAAACAGATACGGCCATTTGAATTAACACGGCAGAATATAACAGTTACATATTAAACGGCACTTTTTTAATAATAAAATTGTCTTTACATACTTACAAATATGTCCTACAGCTAGCCTAAATGTACCCGACTAGGTATAAAGGAAGGACTCGTAAAGTCGCAGGAAAATGTGTTCCATTCTGACACCACTGTCATTTGACCAGACGCGTATCATGTTGGAAATAAAATGAACTTTTAATTATGTTATTAGTACCTACTTTATTGATCATTTTAGGTACAAAGCAAGTTCAAAGCGTAAAAATTAAAATAAATGAGGAACAATACATAAGACACAAGAAAAATATATATACAAGATATGCCACGGAGTCTGGTGGGTAAACTACAAACGGTATTAAAAATTTCTTTGGCATAAAGATACAACTCAACGGCGCGGCGGCTACAAATTAAAATTAGTTTCATATATACAGGCTGTCCTAAACCAGCATACCAATATAAAGTTAATGGGACACCCTATATTTTCTTTTAATTTTAAGTTCTACTCTTAAAAATAATCTTAATTTAATAAAGATTTCCTATTCCCGTCTTTGATAAATTTCCGATTTATTTGCCATTTTTGCAAATTTAGTGCCGTCGAAATTAATTGATTACTTTTAGCACCAAAATAATGGCAGACAATCGATAATCGGCACAGAATATTACGAGTGCTAGATATACTTGTTAGATGCATTCTCTCATTAGGGAATGCATGATTCCGAAAAAAAGTAGGAAGAGATATGAAAACAATACGAGTCATAGTAGTAGTAAGTGACATTTGCGGGTAAGGAAGTAACATATGCTAGCCGGGAAAGTGAAGTAAGCAATAGATCACTTCCGGTCTGTTTAAATCCACAGTTTACTAACCGATTGTGAGTAAAGGTATTTTTTTAAATGTACATGTTTTGCTATACCTAATAATACAATAGATGTATTTAAGTGTTAATAGAAATAATTTGAAAGGAGAAATGTATTAGATATATTCCGTGAAAAAATTAAATCATAATATTTTCTCAATAAATTTATCATAAGTTAAAAACTTACCAAAGAGTTCCAAAGTTCTTACATGATTTCCTAGTTTAAGTACCTAGCATTAGTTATTTATGGATTTTTTGGAATATAATAGCGTTCCTGACATAACATTTATTACAGGTCATTATTAGTATTATATTATTTCACAATAAAATATGGACTGTAATAGTATGAAATAGCTAATTAAAAAAAAAATAAACATTGAAATCTTTGGTCAAAGATTTCAACGTGGTCACACTGTTTGGCAATCTTTAGACGTGTTTGGATATTCAACTCCTTTGACTTCAAACTTACCTTATTGAGGTACCTTTAGAGCCAAGAGTTGAATACTAAAAAATGCGAACGTTTTGTGCTTTGTCATGTTGCCATGATAACATAGTTCTGTTTTGAAACAATTTAAATAAGTATTTTCAACTTTATTTTAACGTCATCCCTATTACGGTCCACTTTTGACACGATTGTTAACTGTATAAAAAAGTTAATTTGTTATCCAACAATGTTTACTAGTTTCCATAAGTTTTGCTTTCTAATTGCCTATTTTTTTTAATGACAGGTATAATATACTAAAATTTAAGATACTAACTAGTAATAACTAGTGATGGTTCGCTTGGAAAAGTCCATAGACAAGTCCGACGGACTAGTCTGAAAAGTTGACTTTCAAAAGTGGAAAAGTGTATTGCGCATGCGCGAAATTAAATAACTAATGTTTCTGAATTCCTTACAAAGGCAAAATATAGTTTAAAAAAGATTAAACGACAAATGATTACTGACTTCTATATGTTTTAACGATGTATCCGAATTTTCGTTTCATATCTTATTAAAAATAAACTCCTGAAAAATGACCAAAAATTCTAAGTAGTGGAAGTATTTTACAAATGATTTGCCTAAAAAAAAAAACGAAACTAAATATGCAAATACTATTACCAAAGTGTTTTTGAAAAAACATCCAGGTTGGAGATATGAGGGTTTGTGGATTAAGCGAAATCGTTTTGGAATACTTTTATTTAAAAAAGAACTTTAAAAGATAAATAAATAAGTAAACAGTTTTTTATCAACACTTGTAACTGGTGCTTTGCTTATGCGCCATCTTGTTCTAGTGCAACTATAGTTACCAACTTACATATCGTCGCCCTCATCACGAAGTAGCATTAGTGACAGTAAATTTTACAGCAATAAAACGAAAATACGTAATTCTCATATCGTTATGCGTTATTGCAGATAGGACACAGACATAATATGCTGTATTGCCATGCACTTTTAAGGTTGTAGATGTGCCACTTCGTGAGATGATAAAGTAGGTCAAGACTAGTTAATCCGCACAAAAAAACATTTTTTTTATTTTTGTTGGTTAGGTCACTTCGTGATAAAGGCGACGATATATTTTGGTCCCCCTCTCAATGGTAAATCTCTAAATAATAAAAATACAAAATTATTCTAACCCTAAAGCTTGACTAAACTTTATAAACAACGTACTACCAGGGGCGGCTTGTGACCAACATTTTGGGGGTTCACAGTAGCAGAATATAGATCTCGGTACAGATGTAGGTAAAAAACTATCAGTGTTTTCGAAAGTAATATTATAAACTTTCTAAAACACTGAAAGTTTTTTCATACATCTGTACTGATATCTATATTCTGTCACTGTGAACCCCCAAAATTTTGGCCACGAGCCGCCACTGCGTACTACCTAACGGTTTGGTAAATAAGTCTGCCAGTTGTTCAGTTGTGCTAATATATTCTAAAGAAATAACATTTTCTTTAACCTTATTACGAATAAAATTAAATTTAATGTCTACATGTTTCAGTTTTTTATGAAATTCCGGATTTTTCACACTTTATGGCAGACTGATTGTCCTTATAAATTTTAACGTATACAAATTCATTATTAATTTTTAAATTAAAAAATAAATATCTTATCCAACATGCTTCAGAAACAGCTAAGCTGAGTGCTACATATTCGGCTTCTGTTGAGGATAAGGCAACTACTGATTGCTTGCGAGAAGCCCAAACAATTATACAATCAAATAATTTAAACACGTAATCTGCAGTAGATTTACGATCTGTGTTGTCCCCGGCCCAATCCGAATCTGCATACCATGTGATACAATTCACATAATTAAAACTTTTGAATGTTAAACTGAGATGGATAGTGCCTTGCACATATCTAAGTACTCTCTTAAGACATTTCCACAAGTCTGAGCTGGCACATGACTGATACCGGCTCAAAATATTTATAGTTATGCATAAGTCAGGCCTTGAACACAACATGGCATACATCAACGAACCAATAAGCATTCGGCACTTATGTTCAATGTCAGGACTTTCAGATGTATCTCCTTTTAAAATCTCATGTTTAAAATGTATTTCCATAGGAGTTGATATGGCTTTAAAATTAACTATAGTTACCAACTTACATATATTTTGGTTAACATTGTTAGCAATAGGATATTTAACTGTGTATCTTCTATGCTCAAGGTCGATTACTTTTCACTGTGACTTCCCAGATAGCACAGGACGTCCCATGGACGTCCTGATTTGGTCCGGTTGGTCCCGGACCTAAATAGGACGTCCACTGGACTTCCGATTACAGTTAACACTAGGACGTCCTTAGAAGGACGTCCTCTGGACGTCCCGTTTCGACAAAGCGTTTAGTTTTCGGTCCGAGTCCGGGACGTTAATGGGACGTCCAAGGGACGTCTATGGGACTTTCTATGCACTAGCATCGTTGGTCTTTGAATCGATAACTTGAAATTCAACGTTTTGATTTTGCAAGAGTATGAGGACAGAAAACCTAACCTATCATTTATTTTCAAATGAACAACAATAGCTACAATTTTCGGCATTCAATAATTAACTTAAATAAGTGAGTTAGATTAACGAAGAAAAAAGAAGGTTATATAGTGTTATTTGTTATTTTTTTGATGCTGGTGGTAAAGTGGTTATAAAGTGAAGTGAGTGTTTTGTGTTGATGTGAGAATAAGTGATGTGTATTGTCGGTAGCCGCTGGCGGAAAGAAAATACCTTAATGGCGGAAAGTTGGAACAAAACTAATTTGGACAAAATTATAATACTCAGTTTTGTCGACACAAGCTATAAGTAGGACCCAAGGTTTCATCTTGCCAGCGCTGTGTGTTAAATTTAATTCATTCCTGTTTTTTTTTTGTAAACTGAAAACGTTTAACTCTAGCTAGGTTTTTTAGGATAAAAGTTGTTAAATAAAGCTCTTTTATTGTTAACATTTTTGTTATTATTACCCTTTATGGATTATGGTCAAATATCGTCCCTCGGACGTCTGATTTACGTCCCTAGGACGTCCCGCAAAGGTCCCTATGACATCCTTTTGGGATATCCCAGGGATATCCGAGGGACGTCCCTAAGATGGACAGAAACGGGACATTAGGACGTCCATGGGACGTCCGATTGACGTCCCGGTACCAAAATAGGACGTCCCTCGGACGTCCTTTATGTCCCTAAAGGACGTCTTTTAGACGTCCATAAGACGTCCGTGTGCTATGTGGGTTTTTATTACTTTTCAGTCAGTCGGACTAGTCCAAAAATTACTTTTCATGAAAAGTCCCATCACTACTAAAAACTCTTCATAAGAGCTTCACAATTTTTACGTAATATGAAACAACCACTCTGAAAAAAAGAAATTAGTAATCTGATTTAAAGCAAATTAATTTTAGAATCTAGTAAAATGTTGAATGTATGAAACGATCCTATGATAAATTACATTTGTCAATAACAGTCAAATATAATCTGCTATTTCGGTATAATACTTTTTTATGCAGTAGCCTGTAATAATAGACAATTTATAAAAATATGATATATTTTGAACGGCTTGTAGTATATGTGCATTTTAATGCTATTATTTAAAAATTGCATAAAATATTTATTCAGAAATGTTTTGTTTTATAAAATTTGTATATTTGTTCCAATAATCTTACTTTTCAGAAAAATAAATTTAGTTTTAGTGACTGCACTACCAGAAAAAAATTATATATATTTTTTTCTATTTGTGTTTAAATTGTGTCATATTTTAATTAAATAATTCTGTATAGTACACTTTACATGGGTAAGGTGTAAAAGTTGTTTTTGTATAATATGCTAGTCATTAATTATCTAGAGTTACCTATTGTGTAATGATTTTGAAAATGTTTTTGTGTTGTACAAGTGCCATTTAAACTTTTGTATCCACTAGAAATTTTCGTAAGATACAGTCCTGTGATAAAATTGTAAGGTTAATGCTACTTAAAAATAAAATCGGTAAATTTTTATAAGGGAGTTTTATTTAATATTTTATGACATATCAGTTCATTATTTTGTTTTTATTGCTTAAATACCAACTGCATAGGGATATTTGCATCACAAGCCGTAAAGAAATAAGGGAAGTTTAAATTGACATTTTTAATGGAAATTCGAAACATTCTAAATTTGTGAACGAGCGTCTGCCCAGCATCGGAGCAGACCCTACCACACACAACAAAAACGAGATATATCGAATCATTTTAGATGACGCTTTTTTTAAATATTCGCTGTGATAGACCCCTTATATAGACAATTAAAGAAGACTATGGACAAAAATCATTATTAAATATTTACTTTTCCTTAGTTTACCCTCACCTATCAAATAATGTTAGTTTATGGGGAGACTGTGTAACGTCAAACAAAGTTTTTGTTAAAAAAAAGCGCGTTATACGCATATTGTTTGGAATTCAGGCAGGGGAAAGCTGTAAGCAAATGTTCATAAAACATCAAATTCTTCCGTTACCATGCATTTATATTAATTTATAAAACGCTTCTGTATGTAAAGTCTAAATTCAAAAATATTCCGATTTTCACAGATATCCCACCAGGATACCTATTCTCTAATTCGTGGGAGCACTCCCATGCCAACGTTGCCAAGTCGACAGAATAACTTTGATCTACTATTTAAGAGACGATTCCACCGTTGTGTTAAACGGAGATTAAAGTGACATTGTTAATGTAAAAATGTCATTTTAAACTTCGTTTAACTCAACGGTGGAATCGGTCCTAAATAGTTCAAATTTCCTTTGTGACAAATACGGACCTAAATCTGGCAAGCCCGCAATTCTCCCTCGCATGGTATAAAATCTGACCTTACTACGCATGTACCTAGGCTAAAAGTGAGTAAGCACGATATACCCATCTAAGAGTAAGAGAGCAAAATATATGGGAGCGCTCCCATGACTTAGTGAATAGCCATCCTGAAATGCAAACACGTTTATTTCGGTCCAACATAGACTAGCTTTGTTTAAAAAGTCACCGCAATATATAGGCATAAAACTCTAATAAATTACCTAAAAATATTCAAGCTTTATCTTACACTAAATTCAAATCTAATGTAAAAACTATTATTACTCCTGGTTCCTTTTATTCTGTTAACGATTTTTTGTCTGAAGATAGTCTTCTTTAAAAAAATATTTTGATTTTAGTTTAACTATTAGTTTTAGCGTATGTGTTCAGTGTAATGTAATTTTATTTATTAATTTTGACGTGTACATCCATCTATGATGGCAGAGCATTGGCTAGTACTTATAAAAATTTATTATTATTATTATTATTATTATTATCTGTCGAATCCTACACCAAACCATGCGTATTTTTAAATAAATTGCATGGTTCGTTATAGGATTTAATGACATGACATCCAGATTATAAATCGCCATGTGTTACCATCTCGATGATGATGGATGAGGTTTCCCTCACCTGTAAGACAAATGACGCCATCAATCATCTTTAAGTCGCCCCGGAGCGCTACGGCAAATAATAATAGGCGTCCCTTCCCCTATATATAAATTGGTCAGTCGGCATCAGGAGTTGAAATTCACTCGTAAGGGGGTGAAATAGAGAGAGTATTATTATTATCATCTCTACCTGTCTATCTATGTATCTATCTATCTGGCTGCTGAAGAACAATCTATATGCCGGTCCCTGCACTTGAGGTCTGATTTTAAATCTATCGCGACAGGGAGTGTGGGATACCATCACCTCATACCCCTACCTTCCTTTTCTGAACCGCTCTCCCATTACTTCGGAAAATGAGTTGTCTTTGGTATCTCTAGGTTTCTGTTTTTACCTTCTATTTCTTTTACCTCGAGAATTGATCGGACTGTACTGTAGACTGCTTTCCATCCTGCTTCAGAATCCAGTAGACTGGCTGTCAAATTTTTTGGATTGAAGTTATGCCCCATTGTATCTTCAAAGAGTCTTCGTTGATGTTCCCACTTAGAACACATAAAGAGGGTATGTTCCGCGTCATCTATTCCATGACAGTACCTATAACTGTCGGTTGCTGCTCGGTTTCATTCAAAGAGTTATTTGTTGAAACATCCATGGACTCTCAGGCCCTAGGTGAGCTAGTAGCCCACCTCGCCATATGTTCTTTTCACCCAGTTTTCAATGCTAAGAATAATCTTCAAGTCCCCCTTCCTTTACTGCTCCGTTTCCACGAATCTTCCCACTGCTTCATCAGGTTGTCTTTGGCAACTTTTTTGAGACACCTTGATAGGTTTTTGTCCTTTCTTGAATTAAAAATTTGATTGGGGAGACTCCTGCTAGTATACCTGCTGGCTTAGAATCTATCTACCTAATCTATCTGAATTAGGGTGTGGTTCAAAGCCCCCTCTACCGAAGTTTTAGGCTTATTGTACCTCTCACAGTTTCTACCCCATCAGGTTAATATTCTTGATGAATTCAAGAATATATCTGATGGGCGCTTTCACGATTTCTTCAGGTTCCGGCTATTGTACCCCGAAGTGTCATTCCCCTTTTCATTTAAGGTTCCAGCAATGGCATAGTATGTGAATCGAAGTTTCTTCCTCCCCTTCACATATTCTACATAAGGAGTCGTCAGATATTTCTAAGAGATTTAGGTGCCTTCTAAGGCCGCAGTGTCCCGTAAAATGTCCTATTACAACCTTTAGTTCGCTTCTTTTAAAGTTTAGCAATTGATTTTGTCTGCTCTCGTATATGGACCCTCTATGAATATTTTGGACTAAGTACAAGAAGTTTCACCAGAGCCTATGTTGTTCTCTATCTGTTCCGTTTTTACCAATTTAACCAATGTTGATATAAAATACCACATGTTTGTTTTGGTCCAATTAGTTTTCTCAGCTCCCTTTCTAGCTAGGAGGTCTGCTTTTTCGTTTCTCAACGCTCCCTCCATGTCCCGGCACCCAGTCAAGAGCGACCTTGTTATATTTTGCCAAGGCCTGGAGGGACGGTTGGCAACCTTTTTCAGTACTTTAATTTAACGGCTGCCTGATGATAGTCATAATAAAGACCCTCTTAATTTTAAGTCAATTAGCATAACTTTGGCGCAGACATTTATTGATGTTACTTCAGCCTCGAAGACGATTGTCAGTGACCGCAGGTTCAGACTAATGGTCCTCCCTGAGTTCGCATGGTAAATCGCAGTTCCTGTGCAGTTTTTATATTCGGACCGTCTGCATGTATACATACCAGATTGATTCGTTTTGTATTTCCCTATTTTCCCGGCTGTTGGCCCTTTCTGATATTTGGATATCGAAAGGTTTCCTTAGACGTCAAAATAATACTTAACTTAAAATTAAGTCCAAAACAGACATCCTCCAAGTTTCGATGTGCAGCCGTCAAATTAATGATCATAAACGGACGTACACTGGATGTCTGAATAGGGATGTTCTGGCCCTCAAATGAATCAAAAATTGACGTCAATTGGACTATGTGTTATGTCGGGGTACTTATTTGTTCACGCGTGCTATACACCCTACATAACATCAATGTTCTATGAATATACCAAGAACGTTCTGTTTAAGTTCTTTTTAGTATATCCTTTTAGAATGTACTTAGAACATACCTAGAATATACTTTGAAAGTATATTCTAGAAAGTATATACTGAGTACGTGCCTTAAAAGTATATTCCAAAAAGTATATACTGAGCACGTGCTATAACAGGACATTCTTAGAAGATACTAAAGTCATATCCCAGCATGTACCTCATATTCTGAGAATGTTCTAAATGCTTGCAGGTAAAAATTAACACCAAATACATGTAAAAACAAGTTTATATACATATCCATATGAATTTTTCCCAGATGCCGATCTAATAATTCGCTACCAAACGCACTAATGTTGAATGTTTAGACCAAAAAACATTCTAAAACTAAAATAGAAGAAAAGAAGAAGAATAACCTAACCTACAATTCCTACAAATTTTTTTGATCTCGTTTGTAAGATGTAAGTCAATTAATAAAAATTAATTGCATCGTATGTTCTATATGAAAATAAACAAATTTTACTATATTTATAGTTTTTAGGACCTATAAGTGACGTTAGAATACAGGATATCCCAAATATTAATATAGTTAATGGTGGATTGAAACTAAAATAGTGTTACCAGAATTACATACACACTTTCTATGAAAAAAATCCTGTAAGGCCAGATATTGACCTGGAAGAACTAGAAAAGTTAGCTAAAGTAAACAACATAATCCTTTATGTAACTCTTGTTTTTGTTATAGTCTATTTTTATGTATGAGAGAGTAATAAAACAGCATTTCTAATGCAAAACTTAGTACGGTCATTTTAAATATTTTTACAGAATAATCTAAATATTTCCTAAAATTGTAATAAATGTACCTGAGCTATTACAAGTTTTGGGTCTTTTATTGGTCCTTTATAAACATAAGCTATACAGAACAATAGAAAAAGGTTTGGACAGGCCAAAAGCCCTGTGTATTAAATATTACATAGCCGTATCTTAAGATTATTTTCAATAAGTACCTATTTGCCAATTTTGTTTTATTTTAATTCCAAGAATTTCTTACAGTAATCGAATTATAAGTAGATAAATACCTTCCCAACAAATTTCACCGAAAATGCGATTATAGGTTTTCCATTTAGTAAGGAGGTCCAAGTTGTGTATTCTTGACAGTTTACTAAATGTCGTTTAGTTGCAATTTGGAAGGTGCAGTGTGAATTCTAGTGTGATCATGGACAATTTGGAAGGGCCGCGTAAACGACAAAAAATCGGTCCTTTAACAGTTAATGAAAAAACATTAATATTTAATTGTTTTAAATCATTTACAGACAAACATTTATGTAAAAGTGTTGATGACACAGTGGAATTAGTTAGTAGTACGCTTGGTGTTGGGAAATCTACGATTTACAGAGTTGTTAAAGAAGAGAAATGTGGCGAGTTTCAAACAGCACGTAAAGCTCCAGGAAAACCAAAATTTCAATTAGAAAATCTTTTGAAAGTAAGGCTTCGAAGGAAAGTGCATGCGTTCTTCTTCAGAAAAGAATTTCCGACAGTAGACAAAGTTCTTGCCTCGGTTCGAGATGATAAGGATTACTCTGAAATGAGTCGAAGTACACTATGGAAACTTTTAAAAGAAATGGGTTTTCTATGGAAAAAGTATTCCAGAAAGTCTATTTTAATAGAAAGAAGCGATATTGTAGTATGGAGAAGAAATTACCTAAGGACTATAAAAGAAATGAGAAACCAAAGAAGAAATATATTTTATTTAGATGAAACATGGATCAACGAGGGACATAAACCAAATAAATTTTGGCAAGATGAAACTGTTACAAGTCGAAGACAGGCTTTTTTAAATAATTTATCTACTGGTTTAAATCCACCATCAGGAAAGGGGCGCAGACTAATAATAGTACACATCGGTAGTTCAAACGGTTTTGTTAAAGGTAGTTTATTGACTTTTGAATCTACTCGTACCGGTGACTACCATGAGGACATGAATGCTGATGTCTTTAAAGAGTGGTTCGAACAAATTATAGATCTTCTTCCTCAGAACTGTATAATATTAATGGATAATGCAAGTTATCACTCGAGACTTATAGAAAAAATTCCCACAACCAAGTGGTTAAAAAAAGATTTACAGAATTGGCTAAATTCAAAGAATATTAAGTTCCATCCCGGTTCTGTGAGAAAAGAACTGTATCATTTGTGTTCCCTTCATAAAGAGAAATTCAAAAAATATAAAATTGCAAAAAATCGTGGGATGACGGTGGTTAGATCAACACCATATCATTGCGAAGTTAACCCGATTGAACTGATATGGGCACAGATAAAGGGAGAAGTTTCAAGAAAAAATAATTCTTTTAAAATGAGTGATGTTAAACAGTTGTTTTTGGAGGCTGTAAATAATGTGAAGCCTGAAAACTGGGAAAAGGCAGTAAATCATACGATTAAAGAAGAAGAGAAAATGTGGAAGTTGGACAATATTACTGATGAAATGATCGAGCCACTCATTGTAAATATTGGTTGCGACAGTTCATCTTCTGATTTCGATTTGTAGGTAAGAAGTAGTTTTTATATTAAAATTATTATTTATGAACGTAACGTTGTTTAAAAGTCAAAGTTTAAACCCTTATACCTACATAACCCGTTTGACACAATGTTCTTAACATACCTTGTGGAAAAAGAAAACATTTTAGAAAAAATTGCACTTTTTTACCTTCAGCTGTTTAGAAGTTATAAGCAGGTTAATTAGGTGAAAATATAAGTGTATACTCGAGGAATAACTTCAAAAAATATTTTAACTGTCTACTAAAAGAAGTGAACGCCTATGGATTATGAACGCTTTATTATTGTAATACTCTCTCATGCATAAACATAGACTATAGTGGAATGCAATGTACAATTTTTAATGTTTTACGTTCGACAAAAATATTTAAAATATTCCATTAGATATGTACACTTAATTTGTATATGTACCAAGTGTGTTAATTTTTTTTTTATTTTTTAGGTTCAATGAAGATCCAGTGTAATCAAGCAAATGAAACTCAAGCCATTGATACAATTAAATATTGATTAGTTAAGGCCAAAGATAGTATTTGTAATAAAAATAAGTATAAATTCTTTGAAATAAAGACTCATTATATACACTTATTCTTTAATGTTCAATATTAATTAAACATCCTGTATTAAGGTGTCTAGCATATGCTATATTTAAATACTTAGCATATACTTAGAACGTACTATCAAATTAAAGTAGATACCTGTTGCATACTGTACACATACTTGAAGTACATTCTCAGTATCTGCATATCACGTATAAACAACGTCACGTAGCATATGCTTAGCATATTCTGAGAATGTACCAAATGCAAATACAGTATATTCTCAGCATATGCGTATTCTTAAAAAGTATATACTAAGAATATGCTAAGAATGTATAATTGTTGTCTGGACCTTGAGATAGTGAACTCCCTAACCTCCGACTCAGCTATAATGGATGTTACCTAGGAAAGAATAACCTACTGAAATATTTAGCGATAATCCCAGACATTTTAAAGGCGCAGATAAAGAACTTCAGATAGCTTTGAACAAATTAATTCAATCAGCAAAAAGTATCAACAGCCTTTCCATAAAAAACACCAAGTGGTGGCACTACCGGGACGGTGGTGTAGCGGTCTATCACGCTTATATTCATTTATAGGCAAGTTTATGAGTCTAAGACTGCTGGGTTTCGAATCCCAGACCAGACCATGTGGATTTTTAATTAAATTGCATGGTTCGGTTTAGGATTTGATGTGTGGCGTATTAATAGAAATTAAATTTCTGTTGATATGACATGCAGATTAAAAAAATTCGCCATACATTACCGTCTCGATGATGGTGGGTGAGGTTTTCCGGGTTTTCCTCACCTGTAAGTCAAATGGCACCATCAATCATTTTTAAGTCGTCCCGGAGCGCCACGGCAAATAATAATAATAATAATAGCCATCCCTTCCCCTATACAAGTCGTTAAGTCGACTTCAGGGGTTGAAATTCACTCGTAAGGGGGTGAATTAGGGAGAGTATTATTATTATTATTATTATTACTTTAATCCAGCTACCGCCAGTTACATGGGCGGTGTATGGGAACGTTAAATACAAACCGTCAAAAGAGTTTTAAAATTGTTTTAACAGGAAAGGTTCCATTCGGTTTTATACTTAACATATTAGACCCAAATGGAACGACAAATAGAAAGCTGTTAAGATCGGTGATATCGTCATCATTGTTGATGGCTAGAATCCAAGGAACGTATGGCCAAATGGTATGTAACAGCTGTATATCCCGGCAGGGATAGACATATCCGTGTCGCTGATATCAGAACAATAATTCATGGTATCTTTAGATCACCTATTTCAAAATTGTGTATCCTCCACTTCGATGAAAATGAAGCCACTTAAAGCAAGGTTTATTTTGGGAGGGGAGAATGTTGTTTTTTTTATTTATTTTCATTTATTTAGTTGGATTTTGACAACTTTTCAGAAAGAATTTATAGAAATTGTCAATCGGTTTTTCATCTCCTGAAAAATATTGATTTTGAGACTTGCGAGGTCCTGCCTTGTTGCCCTCGTATTATCATTGTACTATTTCGGGAGAAAAATAATTTTCTTGAGAAATAGGCAGAGGATATGTTTTTTTCTTATATTGTACCAAAGTAACACAAATTAATCCCACATAAAATAATTCGGGAGTAGTTCATCCCACGGAATTTTCGCTGAACATCCAGAGCAATAACTTTTAACATAATTTTTATTTGAATTCACATAAAAATGCAAATTCTGAAAGGATCTGGTGATAGTTATGCTTCAAATATTGATTCATGTTTTAATATCAAATTAATTTTAGTATATAATAATGAACAAGTATGCTGCATACACATCTACTCTTGGTACATAAATATATAGTTAAACCAGTTTGATTTGTTTTCAGATTCCATAAAAATGTAGTAACATTTCCATATCAATTAGTTAAAACATTTCAAGTAATCTGCCTAATTATGGGAATTGGAATTGTTTAAAAGTTTAATCACAAACATAACTAAATGTTTTGATTTTTGAGTCAAATATAATTTGTACATTGCTTAAGAAAAAAAAAATGAGTGTTAGAAGACACTAGATTAATAACATTTCTTTTCATTGTGCTCTTTTAATTTCACAATTTTGAGATAAAGATAAAACAATGTACTGGGCAAAAAAGTGTAGAGTAGTTTCGGGAAATATTGCGACAACTCCACCCACAATGCGTCGGAGTGAGGAACATGAAACGATGTTCGAAAAAGAATTGGAATGACGTGTCGCAATAATCCCGAAACTATTGTACCATGTGCCGCATCATTTTCATAATTACAGTAATAAATAAATTCGTGGAAACTGAAGAATAATAACGGTTTTACTTTGCATATTAAGAAAATTACATTTTGATTACTAAATGAGTCCCAATGTATACAGATGCAACCACTGGTGACAGTTTTGCTAAAAATTTTCATTTGTAACTTTTAGTTTCGCTAATAAAAATTGGTTTTTTTAAAAAATATTACAATTTTTTTTATTTTTATGTTTATAAAAGTTGAAATGTCAAAATGCCGGCAGCGAACTACTTTTGTTGCCGCTAGATCTTGGTGGAACCTTATCGACTTGCCGCCTCTGCATAATTCTACTTGTATTTGCTATGATTGCGTTATCATAACTATTCTACCCTTAGAGGAGAATCCGGGGGCTGGCCTCTGGATTTTCTTCCTTGGAGCTCTTCTTCGATGAATTATTCCTATATTTTCTTTATGAATAAATGCAAACTAAACAAAAAGCGATAAAAATATAAATCAATATAGTCCAAACACTGATATTGTTAAAATGGATTGGATTATCAAAAATATGTTTTATTTTTTGTATTTAAAAATTTAGAGTCTTTAAGAATGGTTAATTGTTCCAAATCAATACTGTTCAATTTAATAGGTTTAAGGTAAATAGGATTTTTATCTTTAGAGTTTTTAATATTAACTTTAGGAAGTTAAATTCACTTTTTGGCAGTTCATTGCTACATAGAACTATTTTACCTATCTAACAGTACACTTATTGATTAATTCTAACAAAAATGTTCCTTTTAATGGGATATTGTCATTGTCTTGTCCGCAGATTCTTTGGGCCACTGTATTCTGAGGTGAGATGATCATCCTATATTTTGACGAATTTTTTGAATTTTTATGTCCACAATGTAGAGAGGGATGGTTTGGCAGTTGGTGAGGTTCTTGGAAAACCTCAATATTGAAACTTCGCAGGGGGCGTCCTCTTCTACTGGAATTGGTACTGATTCGTGACAGATAAACTCTTGGTTACTAATTTCTTGATATTCTGAGATAAATGACATGAAATTTTTCTCGTTTAGGATAAGGAATTTCGAATAATCATTCGGAAAATGTTGCTTTTAGAAGTAGGTAAAGGGAAAAGTTGATATAAATCGTAATTTTCTCTCTCAACAATTGGGATTTCTATGATAAAAATAATTTTTTCTACAAACGTCAGTAAAAGTATAATTTTAAACGCATGCTGTCAGTGTCTAAAATGGCATTTTATGACACTGGTGTTATTTCAAGAAACGCTCGTATGAAAACTCGTACTGTTGCTTTGACTTACTGGGCAATAATTCAAAAGCAGCTTTATTGGCAGCTTCTTCAATTTCCGGCGGTAGAAATTCATTTTCTTGATAACTTTCCATCGAGGAACGACGAAACGAGAAAGAATAATTCGTGATTTATTGACGATAGTTGTTAACAAAGACAAATCAACAAATTCGGTTTTTGTTTACCTTGGCAACTTGTTTCATGAATAGATTAGATGAAATTGGATTCAAAACTGATAATCTCGAGGCTATTATTTTATCAATTAATTAATGTAAAATAGGTATGCGTTAATTTGGACTTTTAATGGTGTTTGTAGAAAAAATAGTGCATGATATACGTTCTAAAAGTGATTTTATAAGAATAAAATATCACTATTAGCACTTATATCATAAATAACTATTATTGTTTTTAATATAACTTTTAATTTGCATTATTTTTTCGAATTTAAGTATATTGTTTAAAATTGGTTCAAATGGTAATTTGTTGGTTTTACAAAATGTGATAGCAGTTTCAATTTTTTTCTAGTAAATCGTAAATATTTTGAAATAAAATTGATATTTGATTTGTGACTTCTTGAATATACATAGATACTTTCAAAAGTTTGTTTATTTTGGATTTAAGCGGTTTCTAAAATGTTTTATATTTTGTTTATTTGAGATTTTAATTTTAGTTGATTGTGAGCTAAGACTAAGGTAGTTCATTATTTAAATATTTCATCTTATTTTGATTTTTCGAAAGATTTTCTATGGCTTATTTGTCATATTTTTCGACGTCGTTTTGATCTAAATTTCCAGATATTGATTGAATTATTGTACCTAAACCATTAAGAAGCCCACGTTCTTCTCTATGGGTTTGTTCAAATGATGGGTTTAATTGATTAATTTGGGTAATAATTTTATTATCTAATATGGTTACTATTTGAAATGTAACAAAGATATTCTTAGAATCTGACTTGGTCTGGTTTATAAGTTTATTTTTTGTTATCGTTTGTAGGTCGGATAAAATGTGACAGGCAAAAATATTTCATTTGGATTTCTTGAATGTCTATGACCAAAGGTTCATTCAAATGGCGTGAAATTTTTAGTACTATGAATACTACTGTTATATCCTAATATAGAATAGTTCAAAATATTTTTGGTATCATTTGGGTGCATCGATTTAAGTATTCTTAGATGTTCTATTATTGATGAATGAAATCGCCCCATAGCGTTACTTTCATGGAGACCAACTGTTGTGAAATGTAATTTTGTGTAATTTTAAAATTTCCTGTATAACTTCATTATTAAATTCTGTTCAGGGGGTGGGTGGCTCAGTGGTAGAGTCTCTGCCTGTAGATCCAAGGGTCCCAAGTTCGAATCCCACCGTTGGCCGGGATTTTTTTATTTAATTTAATTATTTAAAATTAATTCTGGTGCCTTGGTAGGATTCCCCACTCGACCAATCACTGTTGGGTCCTAATTAACAGTGCTGTTCCTAAAGTGGCGCAAGGAAACAGTAACAAGGCCTGTCTGTAGGGGTGTAGGAGTATTATAGTACTAATACTCCTGCACTATGGAGTATTAAACTACTAGTACAATCCATAACCTATATAGAACACAAGGCTAATGATCTTAGATGTTGAAGCCGTACACCAAAGAAAAAAAAAATTTGTCCTATTATCTAGAATTAATTTTTCTGGAACACTAAAATATGCAAAATATTTAATACTTATGTAAATAGCGATTTTACCTGTTACTTGGTGAGCCTGTTCGAATTTAATAAAGGAATCAACAATGGTCAAGTAAATTTGTTTATCAAAAAAGAATAAGTCAAACGTGTACAATTTGAAATGGTTTTGATGCAGTTTCTGTTATCATTAGAAACGAATAAGGATTTTTCCTAGCGTATTTAGTTTTTGACAAATATCACATGAATTATTAAAATTTGTAACAGAATCTTTGATTCCTATCCAATAATAATTTTTCTATATTCTCGAAAATTCCCCTATGATTTGTCTTGCTTTCATGATGATTTTTCATGAGTTAAATTTGGTTTTCTTTATCAGTTAATTTAGTACATTAGATTAGTTTTTGGACCTTTTTCTGAGAAATGTGTTAAATACACTTCATTGAAACATTTGTATAGCTTATCAGTATGAAAATACATGCAATAAGTTTTATTATGAATAGTATTATCTTTAAAAATTCAAGAATTAATTCTTCGTTATTTTCGGAGGGAATTTTGACTAATAAAATTATGGTTTTCGTAATTCTCTTGTTTGATAGTTAATTTATGATAAATTTGGTCAAAATTTAGGATTCGATTAATTTTGTTATTTATTTTTTCGAGTATTATTTTTATTCCGTCATTGGTAGTTTCGTTAGCTGTCGTATGCTGGGTTGATTGAAAAAACTATCAGTGCCTGATGGTTTATCAGGACGTTTAACTTATATGTCAGATAATATATTTATTTTAGATTGGTTAGGGGTACTATTGTGAAAATTGTCATCTACTAGATTTTCAGATAAACGTCTAAGAAATTGTAGAGTGTCATTGTGAATGTCTCCTGGGTTATTAATAGGTGATTCGTTTTCTAGAGCATTTATAGAAATTATTGATAATGTGTCAATATTAGTTTGTTTTTCTTTTTTTATTTTTACTGGTTCCTTAACTATCCTTGTTGATTTTTCAGAAATTACAATTTTATAATTTTTTATTTTTATATTAGGGTCGAATTTAATTAAATCTTCGGATTCGAGAATTATTGGTATTTGAACTGATAAGACCTTCGAAATTTTTATTAAAATCAAAAACATGAAATTTTTGTTCTTCTACATTAAAAATGGGAATTTTAATTACTTCGTTATGATGTCTTATATTATGCACTGTTTGTATTTTAAAATCTTCGACAGACATATATTTTTTATAAAATGTATGAGTTTATTAAACTTTTACTGCTACCAGTGCCTATTAAGAACTTTGCATATATTTCTGGTATAAAAATATAATGTAAATTTGATCTTACTAAATTCAGATTAATTACGTTTCTCTTTGAGTTAGGGCTCCCACGAGAAAATTTGAAACTTGGTTATCAAAAGAAGTATAATCCGGACCTAGAGTGAGTTCATGGAAATATGTCAGCTGTGTTGGATTCGTGTTAATGTCTTGTTTTTGATAAGGAATATTACTGTCGTTAGTTGTGTTAAATGTTGAGAAATCATTTTCTGGGAAATAGCATTCACCGTTATTATACTGATTTTTAAATGAATTTTCGAATTGTTTTTCTATTTGATCAGAATTTTCGAAGTAAAGGCTATGATTATTTATTTTCAGATGACATATCCATTGGCTTTGGGATACTATTTGATCTGTTATTAAAATTGGTATTTCTTGAAATTTGACTATTTCGGTTAAAATTGACCAAAATTTGGATTTCTAAAATTATTTGAATTGCGATTAAAATTTTTAATATTGAAATTATTTGATTGGTTAAACTGGAGTCTCTGAACGAATTGATTTTGTTTCTGTTTTGTCATGGAAAATTATTGAAGTTTGAATGAAATCTGTTAAAATTTTAGAATAAAATGGTTTTTGTAATGGTTGTGGTGGATGTTTTGCTGAGGTTTCGAATAGTTATTTCGGCTATTTGCAGGTCTATAATTTTGAAAATCTGAAAAATTACCTTTTTGTGAACTATAGAGAAAATTTTCTTCTTCGATTACAAATGTCATTGCTTGTTCTAAGCTATCTGGGTTTTGTAAACGAACATTATTTTGTAATTGATTTGTAAGGCCGTGAATAAAATTGTTAATTGTTATAATTTTGAAGTCTGATGTGTTTTTCTTCAGGCAAAAAATTTAACGCGTTTATTTTTGATACAATTAAACTTCTAGAGTCTTAACAACGCATACCAAAACGGCATGGGGGTTCATTTTTAAGAGGATGTAAAGCCATCAAGTCTTGTACATGACAGTCCAAATTTCTCTGATCACCAAAGCTTAATATTAATAAATTTTTTATATCTATCCAAACAGTTAATTCACTACGGGAGCCTATTAAACTCAAAGCTCTGTCGGTTAATTTGTCAATAATAGCTCTTAAAATATAAGCATTAATTGTGGCTGCATTATGTTGCCGATCAGAAAATTGTCCAATTGAGTTTTCACAAGCATCTAAACATACAGTTAATATATGGGGGTTCCCATTAAAATTTGGAATAGTGTCTACATATAATTGCAAAAGTGGATAATTAGTTTTATCTGACCTATTTAAATCTGAACTTTTTGAATCTGAACTTACTGAACTATAGGAGGTAAATTATCTAAATTTAATGAGGAATCTGTCCTAAGAGTACTATTAAAAATATTCACTAATTGGTCTATCTCAGACATAAAATATATTCAATTCCCTCAATGTTTTATTTTATCCCAAAAATGAAAATTAAAAATCACTAATATATTCAACTCAAAAATAAAATGTGTAAAATGAAAGGAGAGCAAAATTTCTTACGCAATTCCCAGGATTATTGTTGTCGTGTCAATAGGGTCAAGCGATGTTGTCTGTTTTCCCTGTTTTTTTTAAAACTAGCTGGATTTGGCGATGTGGTTCTTGTCCAGGATCTTAAACTAGCTGGATTTGGCGATGTGGTCCTCGTCTGGGATCTTCAAACTTCGGCAATGTTGGTCCTTTTTTTTTACCAATTTTCGCGATTTCGATTTGCTGTTAAACTATTAAAATATACCGATTTGACACGATTTTTGTTGTCACACCGTTAGGCAATCCTACTGACTGCGCCACTTTTAGGTTCGTTAATAAAAATTGGTTTTTTAAAAAATATTTAAAAATTTTTACAAAAAGCGGAATTTTATTTTTATACCTTTACAATATAAAAGTTGAAATGTAAAAGCTTGAAAATACCGGCAGCGAACTAGTTTTGTTGCCAGTAGATCTTGGTGAGGCCTTATCTTTGACTTGCCGCGTCTGCATAATTCTACTGATATTTGCTATGATTCTGTTATCATAACTTACGTGAAATCATGCATAATGGATTACATTTTAATATTTTATGTCAAACATAAGGTAAATATTATTTAAAAAAAAAACACTTATATATTTTTCATAAATTGGCAGACTTGGAGTATTTCGAATAAAAATAGCATCCAAGATGAAAAGCTATGTCGCAACCCTCTTAGATATACGATCTTTCCCACTGGTAGCTATTGTTTGATAGCTCGTCGGAATGCCTAATTGGAATATCATGTCATTCGGATAGATTATATTCTCAAGCAGTGGCGTAGCCACGGAGGCAGGGAGGGTTGGGGGGTCAGAACCCCCCATAGAGTGCCTTCGCGTCACCGTTTCCGCCATCGTATTGGCGCCGATCGCTGTTTGTTTTTATTTACTTTTTTTAATCGTTTTATAAAAAATTTGCTATTTTTAATAAAAACAATCTTATCTGAAATATTTCACTTTGTTGATGGACACCCCCATATTACTCAGAAACTCCTCCCATAAAAAATTTCTGGCTACGCCACTGTTCTCAAGATATGTCAAATGTTATCAGGCTCAAAAATGTTAATGCACGTTCTTTCTAACTGCTACTAATATGACATAAAATATTTAAAGTCTGGGAGAAAAGTTACAAATTCAGAAAAAAATATTAGTTACTTTGTATTTACACGAAACAGGATACTTAATTACCTAATTAAACACTTCACAAAATTAAATTCAAAAATATTACGTTATATTCCTATTCTACAATCATATCAATACTAAGTTCTTCGCCAATATTGCTAGGCGACGTTTCCAATTCCCCAAGATCATTGGACTCACTGAAAAGAAATATAATGAAAGACTTAGTAATACTACTAAGAAGTACTAGCATCTCATAAACTTTATTTTATTGATACTACTTCTGCATTTAAATATCTGTCCTGCTGAATGTTTACTAATACAATATTTTGAATTACTTATTTATTATTTTATTTTAAATTGACTAGTCTGTTGGTATTTATGCAGTGCAAAATTGTTTTGTTTTCTATGTAAACTACTCATTACAATATAATGCTATTCTACTTCTGTCTGATTCATACATCGTCGCCTGAGAACCAGGTTATTCTATGTCCATTTTTAAAATTCACCAGCTTCTATTGTGTACATCTTAACGATTTTGTTTTTTAGAACTGTAATTTAGTTTAAGGGTTTATAAAAGAGAGAAACCCAAAAATATACTAAACATTTTGACTGTCTAGGAAAAATTATTATAGAAAAAAAATCTGTTGCGGACATAGAATAAATTGCTTTTTACAGAAAAATTTGTAGCAAAATAAATTATTCTATGTCCACAACCCTTTTTTCTAATAACGAAAAACAGTGATTGTTAAGTAACATATTTATTTTAATTCAAAAAAGCAGTAGACTGATTTACATACTTACAGCGGGTTGCAACAACGATCGTTAAATATCTAATGACTCGTTAAACCCAAATCTTTTACTAAAGGTGTAGTACGGGTTGCATTCTTCTATTAATTTTTAACGACGACGTGAACTGGCAACGTCGCTTGCTCTGTCAGCTACTTTGACAGATTGAATCTTTACTGATTAGTATTTTAGAATTTTTCAATTTTCCAGCCAATTTATGTGAGTGTCGAGAGGTACTTTGAATATATATTATAAAAGTTCAATTTGAGTTCGTTTAGTTGAAGTATTATAATGGTTGACAAAAAAAAATCGCAAGCAATTTACTGCTACAGATAGAAGAAAAACCGCTTGGTAAGTAAATTAATAATAAGTACATAAAATTCCTTCAAAAACATTCACTTTATTACATACTTAATTTGTATTTCCAACTACATTTTTGGGGTTAAAATTTTAGGTAAATTGCTAAGAAGTTGTATTGGCCAAAATACTAATTAGGAATAACTAGCTTTTATTAAATATAAAACTGATACAAGGAAATCTAAAAGTGAGATACAACAAAAAGAAAACTAAACTTTACAAGAGGTTAAATAGAAGGAGAGACAGGACAAGGTTCGTATTTTTTTGTCTCATTCAAAGGACACTTATTATACATAACATTTGTATATTCATAATATTTGTACACCCACCCTTCTGGGACAGTAACATTAATATACTTCTATATAGTATAGAATATTGTGCCTTCTTAGTAATAAAAGAAAACATTTATTTGAAATCAAATTAAAAATTTATGCAGTAATATATTTAAAGTTAATTTTCTAAACAAAGTACCTATAATAATGTTATTTAACAGAAATTTTATATTTTAAAAGATTAATTCATAGGATTTTAATTTAAACAGAAATTAAATTACTTTTATATATACAATATAAAACTTCTTTTGTATGTGTTATTATTTATACAATTTTAGCAATATCTGTCTTTTCCCATTTTAAAGATTATTCAAACTACTAAAGTTAAAAAAAAAATAAAATTGGAAATAACTAACGTTTAGTATTATTTTTGTTTATTTAAATTCTTTCCTTATTTGTTTAAGGGTGAAAAACGAGAAGGAGGCATGGTTAATCTTCAACTTGATGAGATGGGCTCAAATTAAAGCATTTTTTTATAATCAAATAGAGTCCCCATTGATTCCACTGCTGCATTCTTTGGTAAGAAAGTATTTTATTTAAACTTAGCTGTTTTATTATACATGGTGGTCAAAATTTGACGCTTTTACATGATAAAACTAGATATCGAAACCTTATAACCCACCATTCTCAACTTTTTTGAGAAATAAAACATGGAATGCTTAGTTATGTTATAAATCCATTTTAGAAGCTATAGGGTGATTTTCTAATTGTATCATAATTTATTATCTCAAATAAATATCTTATTTTCAAAAACAATTTAATAATTTGACATAGTTACATATGTAAAATCCATTGTCATACTCTTATTATTTTTTCAAGGGGTACAAATTTTCAAGGTAATACCATTTACCATTTTTTATTTGAACACCCAAACAAAATAATGATATTTTAAAAATCACGCTTACATTTTACTTAGGGGAGGAATTTATAACGGGATATAAAATAACATGTTTATTTAAAAAAAAAGGTGAGATCAAATGTGCTTTATCCCCTGTTAATTTAGTAATATCTTATAAACCTGTTAAATTTGGACCATCCTGTATAATTATCACAAATACTTTGTATGTTGGTAAGAAAATTAGTGCAATATGAAGACAAATTTGGAACTGAAGGGAACTTTTACATATTTTAGTAAAGTATAACTGTAGGTTTAATTAGGTTCTTGCATTGCAATAAATAATTACACGAGTCCTAGTTAACTGCAGCTAAATATCAACGTTGAATCTCTATGTAGGTTCGAGTTATAACTTCTTCAATGATGAATTTCCTATAAATTTTGTTATATCATTATATTTCGGAACATACTTTTAAGAGCTCTAGAATAATATATATTTATTTATTATTCTGTAGGTGCACAAATCAATAATTGATATTATGCCTCTTTTCAGTGGAGTCTCCGTAGCTGCTTCTCCTAGTAGTCTCTTCACTCCCAAGGAATCTACTAAACCCTTGCCTGGTCCAAGTAGACTCTTCCGGTCCCCCTGCACAGACTCTCAAGCAAAACCATACAGTTAAAAAAGGAAAACTTTGTAACACAACAAAATTAAAAATATTGTTGTATGGACCACTAATCTTGAAACAAGACAGGCTTGGCTCACAAATAAAACTTTAAAATATCTATACTGCCCCAGTAACTACACAAACTATAGAATGAAGATATATGCAATAAAAGAAATGTATTAGTGCCAGTATTTTAATATGTGTTACCAATATAGCTGCTTTTGTTGAATTAAAGACAAGTTTTGAATAATGTTTTCAACTAGTTATATAAATAAGTGTGATTTAATGTTTTGGGTTGATTTTTGATAAGAATTCTCTAGAAAAATGTTAGTTACATTGTAGAATCAAGTTGACTTTTTAGGATACAGAATAAAAATTGCTGGTATTTTGTTTACTTTTTAAAAAGAAAAATGGGTTAGTATCAGAATGGTCAAATAACCTCAAATATTTGTAATTTGTCAGTTATGGGGGTTTGGCTTATGACGGAGGTATAGCCTTGTAGCAATATATTTTTATTTTTAAATAGGCATTACTTTGTAGTAATATAGGTGTTTGCTAAGTATTTTAAAATATTTCATGAGATGATAGCATGAATAATTTTAAGTCATATAACTGTGAAGCTTGGTATCTCTACTTATATTGTTAAAAACTTTTTAATTCGTATAAATGTTATGTATTTATACATTCTCAACTATATTTAATATTATTTTATAGTTTTTTCCTGACTATTTTCAGAAAAAGTAAATACTTAGTAGTAAACTACTATCAGTAATAACATTTTTATTGTTTGTACCTATGTTGAAATAATCCATTTCTTTTTATACATTTATTAAATATGTGGAACTGGCTAAGTAGACATATCCAATACGTTAAGGCAAACTGTAAATTTTAACACAAAATTACTACTCAACTTGAAACCTGTCATAACCAAAAAGAAATCCTGAATTGAATGTTTATTTTCTAGAATTAGAATTCTTAATAATGATGGGCAAATTAAATATATTTTTATTTATTGTAGATTTATTATATTTTTTTATTATGTTATGTATTTTGTGTATATTAATTTAATCCTAAAAAATAAAATGTTAAAATGAATTTGGTGTTTTATTTATGACCTACAAATCTGTGAATTATAAATGTGAAAGCAAATATATTAAGGTAAATAAGTGTAATTTATACATAGTAATTATTTAATATTCTAAATTTCGACTATTACACAACCTATAAAAGCTAATTATCATATAATTATTTAATTTTCTCAACAATCTAGAAATTCCAATATTGTACAAATAAAAAGTTGTTCTTAAATAAAAAATAAATTCTAGCATTAGTTTATTAGCAAAGAAATATAGCATCCAAATTGAAGGGATTAAAGGAACTGTATATGATTTTCAAGAATAGGTCAAATGTGAATTTATTTCTCATACCAGAGATTTTACCATCTCTCCTCCAGTTTTCCATTTCTAACTAAAAAATAGATACTGAACTTTAGAAATTTCCCAATTTAAACAGTTTTTTACTTTGATTCATTGAAAAATGTATAAGTTACAAAATTAATTTAAAAAACCTGACGACTACAAAATACGAAGAGTGATTATTTTCTCATGAATCCCATCATCAGATCTTTACCAAATTTATATTAAGAAACCATCTCTCAGGAGCCCCCTTTCTAACAAAAAAATAATCAGAAATCGGACAACATAGTAAAGAATTGTCGCTGAATATCCATAAAAAAATATATTCCGATGAATTGAGAACCTACTTCTTTTTTGAAGTCTGTTAAAAATAGAAAATACATTGGAAATTACCACAGTAAATGGGGTTTGCACACATGGTAAAAACTAAACATATTTTTAATCATGTACTTCTATTTGAAAAAATAATGTACACTAGAAAGAAATATGCTTTTCCAAGGCAAACGGGAAGAGAAAATGTAAAGTAAGTACAAGAAAAAATAGTTTTAGTTTATATAAAAGGGACAAACTATATTTAAATACTGTTGCTTTAAACCACAAATCACAGATTTTTAATCGAGCACTACTAGAAGGGCAGTTAAATGAGTATTTTCCAGTGACTTACTGGAACCTTTTCTTCATTTAAGCCATTCTATTTATTTTAAGAAATTCATGTGTAAAACATTTTTTCTCTGAACCGACTGTCCTTGCTTCTGTCTATTAAAAAATATGAACCGATGTCGAAAAAAGATAGGGATAGTGTTAACATTTAACCATAGGCGTAAAGGTTGAGCCTCAATTTCATTTTTTACTTTATTTGTAATTAATTTTCGAAAAAATATTACCAAATTGACTTCATTATTTTAAAAATCTCCCGTGATCAGCTGTGAAGCGACAGACTGTCAGTTGGAAAAGCGCCGTTGCCAGTTTTAATCTCAGTTAGTTATTTGTTCTTTAGCTAACGAGAGATTTTAACAATCGTTCTTGCAACCGGCTGTTAGTAATTTAAAATAGGTACTTAAAAATTGTTTATAATGCATCTCCAAAACTGCAAGTCCACTGCTGAGAAGTGATTAGACTAGCTTCTGATGTGTTCAATTTTATTTGCTGGCAAAATGGGAGGAGGGAGCTGAACTGTATGTAGGCCTCGGAAAATTTTCAAAAAACACTTGTTTATTATTTTGTCTGGTACGTTTAACACAGCTGGAATTATGCTTATAAGAAATCTGAACTAAGTTTTTGTACGGCACTGTTGTCAAAGTTACAGATTTTAATATTGGTTTAAAATACACGAATTTATTTTTATTTATCTGAACTATCTGATACGGCTTTCTTGCTCGAACATTTTTTATTGCTTTGTAAATAGCTAGTGGACTGTGGAGTTCCAATTTGTTTAAATTTCGGTCCAGGGTACTATGCATTGCGTCAACTTCCTGGACACAGCTATGACCTGGGACTTACAATTTTTGAACAATGCACTCAATTTCAGGATGCTCACTTAAAAAATAAAATAGAGCTGCCGACATGTGCGAGTTTTTATTCTGGGGCACGCATGCATCCGACCACAAAATCAGTTTTGTTACATTAGGACTAACCGACAACAGTTTTTCAAGAACATACAAAGCACTTGCAATATCGACACCTTTTCTGGCACCCAACAGTTCGTGCCACAAAATGCAATAACCGGTCTTTTTAACAACGTCATTACCAGTAAAATTATAAACAGCGTACTATTTTTAAAGTAAGATATTGAAACCTGTGTTTGTGGGCATGCTAGAACACTTTGCATGTCAAAACATAGTAGAGTTGTAGACGAAACATTCTTACAGGCTTCTATGTCCTGTTTTTTTTTTCACGAGCTTCTAGCTTAGCTTTTATATGCTCATTGTATTTTTTATTTAAATCTTCGTTTAATGTTTGTTCATCTTTTTTGTATTATATTCTGTGCACACGTTGCATAAATCCTTTTTCAGAGCAAGGAATCCCTGATAAAATTCAAAGTTAAAAATATGGTAGTAAAGCCACTTCTTCTGTGGAGCTAATTTTTTTCTTCGCACCTCTTTGCATAAAGTTCATACATTTTTGACAAGGATCGTGTCCTTTCTAAGTATTTTTTAGAGGAGTTTCTTCTACAGTAGTGTGAAGGTATACAAGGGAACATATTTATGTGATCTATGATTAATTATCTATGCTCCTCACCAATTGTATTTTCTGTGTAGCATCCTTTTTGGTACTGACTGGGAGTACTTGTGATTCCGGTTCGCTTTTTACTGTAAAAATAAGCAATTCTGATCTGACTTATATCTACGACTACCAAGTTAAATTTCTTGCGAATTTTCTGTTCGTTCTTAATGAAAAAATACGTGTAAGAAAAACTCTTAGTTCTGTCTCACATTTTTGTTTCTGTGGTGTTCCAGCCGGTATCTTTCTATTGTTTTCTCGTAAAAATGTCCTTTCGCGTCATCAGTATTTGTCCAAAATTCATTATGAATTAACGCTGCGTCTTCTTCACTGAAAATGTCCAGACATTTAAAGCGACAGTTTACACAGTTTCTTCTGAAAGCCCTGACCCTAACGGCCTGCCCTTGGCAACTTTTGTATTCTTTTCCTCTTTGTCGTAACCTTTAAAATACCTTTGAACATCATCGTCGTCTGGCATATCATCCCGACCGTCTAATTCGACCGATGTACCGTCTGTTTTGCTTGGACTATCTAAATTCCTACATATTAAAGTATCGGAATCACAAGAATTCTCATCGGTATCGACACTAGAACTTTCATTTGCATCGATACTGAAAAAATTATGAAAATTCATTCTAACCTATAATATTTTAGAAATTAATAACTTACATTTTTGGTTTATTATTCGTTGTAGTTGGTTCATACTCCGACCCTGAATCCTGGTAAAGTTCCGAAAGGTATTCTTCCGAATCGCTCATTATTTTTAACTTATTTTCACGATAAACACTGTGAACCCAGACACTACACATGAAACGTTGTTCAAAATGTTCTGACTAAAATATCTATGCCAAATTATTCCATGTCCTCACATGGCTAAATCCTATTGGCTGGTGAGGACATAGACTAATATGGTTCGAACATTAAAAACTTTGGATGGACATGGTATAAGTTGGACTCTCTGTAAGTATTGAATTGATTGGCGCAGAGTAACATGGAATAGTTTGGTCGCTAGAGCTTCGGACATAGAATGCTTTGATACTAGAATATCAATTAAAAAAAAAATGGACTTAGAATACCCTGGTTCTCAGGCGACATGTTGAAACCATTCAGTTGACTCATAAAAATTGATGATAATAAATTTAATTAAAAATTATCCGTAAATTGAATGCTAGTATTTTTATAAACCATACCTGTCAAGAGATGGTTCATTGCTAAACATTTCTGTTGGAACTGTTGGAGGTGCCCTTTCTGGAAGAAATTCCATGAAACTTTGAGCTTGCAAATGTCTTTCTACTTCTTCAGGTGTCATATGTCCATCTGATAAGGCACTACTACTAGGAGGCATTTGTAATTGCTAAAAAAATATAATATTAAGTGTAAAACATGTAAGAGAAAAAAGTTAGTCAATTGTAATGGCTGTTAACCTTTTTTATATATATTTGTTTTATTTATTTAACTTTGTTGCCCTTTATAGACTTATTATTGGTCGACTGGACATTTTTATGCAACATTTCACACATTGATAAAGCTCTGAGCCTGTTTTATGACCAATTATATATTCTTGGTCAACATATCGGGACGGTGGTGTAGCGGTCTATCGCGCTTATATTCATTTATAGGCAAGTTTACGAGTCTGAGACTGCTGGGTTTCGAATCCCAGACCAGACCATGTGGATTTTTAATTAAATTGCATGGTTCGGTTTAGGATTTGATCTGTGGCGTATTAATAGAAATTCAATTTCTGTTGATATGACATGCAGATTAAAAAAATTCGCCATACATTACCATCTCGATGATGGTGGGTGAGGTTTTCCGGGTTTTCCTCACCTGTAAGTCAAATGGCACCATCAATCATCTTTAAGTCGCCCCGGAGCGCCACGGCAAATAATAATAATAGCCGTCCCTTCCCCTACACAAGTCGTTCAGTCGACTTCAGGGGTTGAAATTCACTCGTAAGGGGGTGAATTAGGGAGAGTATTATTATTATTATGTACCAAAGAAGAAACCTTGTTATAAAACATACCCCATCTAGTTTACTGGTCCTTTAATTCACAAGCTGAATTTAAAAAATAAAGCTTGGGAAAAAATACAAAAAAAACGAAAGGTGATGATCTTAATGAATACAGACATTTGCGATCTGTTTTTAAAGCTGATAATATGACTGCCCATCAAAACTATCTGGCCCACGTCGAAGCTGAATCAAAAATAAATCCAAAGAATTTTTGGTTATTCTATATTTCCAAAAAGAAATGTAACTCACTACCAGCCAATATGTATTATAATGGCATTGATTTAGAAACTAGTGCCGCTATTGCATCTGCTTTTGCCGACTACTTTAGTGACTCATTTTTAGACAAACCTGTAAATGTTAATCCCCCCTTATTTGATGTTATTTCTCCTAACCACGCTTTGGTAATGCCCAAGATCTCCGAGGACGACGTAATCGAGTCAATTAAGCGAATCAAGACAAATATGACTATGGGTTCAGATAATGTTCCTGCGTTTCTTGTGCCTGATGGCTTATTTGTTTCTGCTAAGCCGCTTAGTATCATTTTTAATCTGATAATATCCACGTCTGTTTTTCCCGAGAAATGGAAAATTTTAAAAATTGTCCCGGTGTACAAAAAGGGCAACAGAAATGATATTACAAATTATAGACCAATCACTATTATCTGCAATTTTAGTAAAGTATTCGAAATCACTGTTACCAAATTTTTCTACAGGCATATCGAAAACTCGATTTTACCTGAACAATGGATTTGTTCGTGGGAGATCTACCGTTACTAACCTAGCTATTAAAACTCAATTTATCAGCGAAATATTGGACTGAGGTGGTCAGGTAGATGTGATCTACACTGACTTCACCAAAGCATTCGATCGCCTTGGTCATCCAATTTTGTTATCCAAGCAGTGGCGGCTGGAGGCCAAAATTTTGGGGGTTCACAGTGATAGAATATAGGCACGGCATAAGAAACAAGCGGCAGGCTAACTTCTCTTGGCGGCAACGCTACGCGCACACCGCCATTTTGGGGTCCAACCTCTCAATCAAGCCAGTCGCGTCACTGTCGTCGTTTATATCGACAAAAACAAACAAGTTGCAGCAGCTCGGAATCAGTAGCGTGCATCTTAAATTTATTTTGTTTGTGATGTTTGTATTATGTAGTTATTGTTATTTTTTTAGAATTATAGATATTTTTTGACACTTTTTATATAGTAGTTGTTTTCCAGTGTTAATTTGTTTTAACTTTTAAGTGTTTTACTATGCCTGGGCAAAGTTGTGCAGCAAAAAACTATATGAATAAACAGTATTAAAAGATTTTTTCGGTTTCTTAAATATCCTATTAGGTAGGTATGGTATACTTTTAAAAAAGATCCTAGGTTATGGGTCAGTTTGTCAGTTATAAACCTATTAGTAAGATGTAGGTAGGTGCCTAGTTAACGTCACGTAAAGTTTAGCGTCAATTTATATTTACTTATGTAGGTTTTTATTAATATTGAAAGTAAAATGTTATATTTTAAACATCTACCGTATGGAGTTGACAAAATGGAAAAATCTTTATTTTTATTTTAAGGAAAAAGTCATTATAAAAAAATTCTGTTGGACGAAAAAATAGGTTTACTATATTAATATGTTAGGTCAGGTGTACATGGTCTTAATAAATGAAAAACTAAAAATTGACAAAAGGAAAAAATCTGTATTACCTATTGATTTTACGAAGAAAAGTCACAGTTTTCCTGTCGGTTTTCCTTCATAACTTTAAAAGGAAACTTTTTCTTGTAATTTTTTTCAACAAGCAGAATTTTTTTGTAAGGAATGACTTTTTTTTTTCTGAAAAAAATGAATATTAATCGTAATTGTGTTATTCCCAAATATTGAAATGCTTAACAAAAATTTAATTCTGATATTCATTTAGATAATTATTCTAGATATGCGAATAACAAAGCTTTATAATCTTGATAAATCTAAAGTATTTTCATTACAAAAAGCAAGAAAATCTTAATTAGCCATTAAAAATTATAAGTAATAAATTAAAAATTAGTAATGAGTCACATACAATCAAAATCATGTGTCTTAAGCAGTGCTATTAAAAATGTAAAATTCTTATATTTTGTCGAAGTAAATTCAAAAGCCCGCCAATTTTTAAACTAAAATAGCATTACCGACTGAGTATTAATTGCACAAAACTATTCCATATGTCGCTGAAGGTAAACATGCTGCCAAATTTCTGTGAGGAATCTGCAACTCTTAATTATCCTTCCTCCATGATGGTAACCAGAGCTGGGGAGGATTCGAATCACATAGGATTCGAATCCTTTTTCAGGATCCGATAGCGGGATTCGAATACTTTAGAAAAAAAGGATCCGTGATCCGGATTCGCAGAGAAAATCCTAAAGGATTCGTATTCGAATCATCAATATCAGTCTCGGATCCTTTTAGAGACCAAACTACGCCGGCGCGAACGGCCGATTCAAGCTTTGACTTGTCGCGGATTGTAAACTAAAAACTAAAACAGACTGAGACTAAATAGAAAACCGATGTGTTTGGCGTTGTACACGATTACAGAATTAACAAATAATCTGATATAGATCCTCAATACAGGTAAGTGAAAAAAAATTCTGCATCCACATCCACATGTAGGTATATTATTTAATTTTGCACGATATACAAAATAAATATGTGGGCCATATTAGTCTATTGAACGAATATAATATATAATTATATCCATTCTGTTTTCTATCAATTACAATTCATTACTTAATGTCAAGTAGACTATTTTTTTTATTGTTTAAAATGAGTTTTAGTTATTAATATAAAATATAATTAAAAATTAGTGATTCTTGTGAAAAATCGATAAATAACGGCAATCAACTAGAGTGTTTTTATATTTACAAGGAAACTTAAGTAAAGTTTAAACAATTTGTATACTTATACGAGTGTCTAGTCAGTAGAGCGCGTCACTTAGGCAATCGCCTTTATGCTAAATGTGACAGCCAGCTTCGTTTGTCAGCTTCAAGTTTTAAATGTTTTTATTTATTTATTTATTTATTTACGGGTCAAAACTCATTTTACAGAATTGTATACCTAACAAAGTTCCTTAACAAATATAAGACAATTGGCAGCATTACAACGAGTATAATTAATACCACAGTATAACACTGACAGTGATTCGGATCCGTGATCCGAAAAAAAGGATTCGAATCACTGGATTAGAATCTTTTTTTTTTAAAGGATTCGAACATTGGATCCGTGATTCGAATCACATCTCGTGATTCGGATTCGTGATTCGAATCCATTTTTCGAGGATTCGTCCCAGCTCTGATGGTAACTGTGTAAACCCTACATCGGTCCAATTTCAAAGGACGTTCAAAAAATTGCAATGTTTAAATTTATTACATTCTGGAACTGAAAACTGTGAAACCGGTGGGGATGCTTTACTTGTAAGGCTGCATGAAATTCGTAGGACTAGTAAGGATGAGCCATTTTCCAAAATCGCGTGTAATGGTGGCCATATTGTCGAAAATATAAATATAAACAAGCATATTAATGAATTGCATGCACAAAATATTAATATTTTTTAAGACAATTTTATTATATATGCGGATTTTTAATAAAAAAATGTCTTAAAATTCAACGTTGCGATGTATGTACACAATATGCCTTACCACACGAAGACTTGGATATAAGCTCCATGTACTGTTATTATAAAGCACACAAAAAAAGCAAATGAAGATATTTTTGGCAATTTAAAAATGTCAAATAATAGTTTTGTATGTATAATAACAAAAATTGAAATAATTTTTCAACACAATTTTGAATTATTTTACACTAAATCCGGCGTTTGAAATTTTTTTTTAGATTTAATTAATTATGAGATAACATTTGACGCTCCTTGTCCCCGATTTCCATAAATATATGTTATTAAGGGTCGATTCCACCGTTGTGTTAAACGGATATTAAAATGACATTGTTAATGTAAAAATGTCATTTTAAACTTCGTTTAACACAACGGTGGAATCGGTCCTAAGTTATATTTAAGGCTGCTCATATATTACACTTTAAAAATATTAATAGAAATTTTAAGACCATCAATAAAAACAAGCTAATTATTTGGCGCAATCTGTAGAGCTTTATTGTTTTAATACGATCCTGCCTATCAATACCTTATTTTATTACAAAATCTTTAAATACGCTTTAATCCGACACTGACTAAGACCCCCGAATGGCGTCGCCAAGGTCAACATTTCTTAGTATAATATTTGTATGCGATCAGCGGCTAGTGAGCCTGCCGATTGTTTCTTATGCCGTGATATAGGTATCAGTACAGATGTATGAAAAAAACTTTCAGTGTTTTACCTATATCTGTACCGGGATCTATATTCTGCTACTATGAACCCCCTAAATTTTGGTCACGAGCCGCCCCCGCATCCAAGTTGAATATGTTGAACTTTTCTGACAATGCACTATCTCTCCTATTTAAGTAATCGTTCCCAGTATATCCTTATTAGTGGTGTTAAATATCGCTTGATATCTCAAGTTTCCAGTGTACCACAAGGTTCCATTTTAGGTCCCTTATGTTTTATAATCTTTATTAATGATATTTGTAATAATGTAAATGTACAATATTTACTCTATGCTGATGACCTGAAGCTTATTTCCAAAAGTGATAACATCAATGACTGTACGTTACTGCAATCTGATATAAACAAAATTCACAATTGGTGTATAATTAATAATCTTATGTTAAATCCTGAAAAATGCACCGTTATGTCATATACGCGAAAGATTGATTGTATAAGATAGGATTACAATATAGGAGGAGTCGTCCTGCAGAGACCTGACACGATTAAAGATCTTGGCGTTGTATTCGATTCAAAATTATCATTCGTTAATCAACTTGCCGTAACTGTCGCGTCGTGTTATAAAGTTCTAGGTTCCATCTTACGGTCTATCAAAGATTTAAATAATCCAGATACTTGCAAATTGTTATTCAATACCCTTGTTAGGTCCAAGCTTGAATATGTCTCAGTAATATGGTCCCCTTATTATAATGAACACGTTTTAACTTTAGAAAAGGTTCAGCGACGTTTTATTAAGAGTCTTCATTATTATTTTCATCGAACCTACCCTGAGAGGGGATATCCACAAGACCAGCTTTTAGCAATGTTTGGAATGCAGAGTTTATTTCAATGTAGCAATTAGCTTTGTTCGCGGTAACAATCCTGAACCGAATTATTACTAACAGTAACGATTTCGCAGGCGCAGTAGTTAAAAAGCGTTCGCGGAACAAAAAGAACTGAACTGTTGGTTCTATTCTGCGTTCGCGGTAAAATAATTATTGGGTTTGGACCGCTTGTCTATACCTGAAATACCGAGATATAATAGGGATTACGCGCGCGGTAAAAATTCAGAATTGATAATGATTCGAGCATGCGCTCACAGTATGAATTAGTAATTCTGAATCAGTTCAGGATTGTTACCGCGAACGAAGCTATTATATATTCAATAATTTTCATTTACAAAATAGTACACCATTTAATTAAATGACCTGCTCTTTGTGCTCAGCTTAACTTTTTTGTGCCTAGAATCAATTCTAAGCATAGCTGCACATTCATTCTTCCGACTCCCAGAACAAATTTACTATGTCAGTCTCCATTGCATTGTATGCTGTCCACGGTTAATGTTTTAAGTGGAGATATTGATTTATTTTTACTAGCATTTCAAATATTAAAAATCTCTATTCTGGGTCCCTTATATTCCTTATAAAATAATTTATATATGTATTGATATAGAAACCCCCTGTATATTGATTTTTTTATAAATTTGCCCAGACTCTTAAAAAAGGGTTCGGCTATAAAAATTTACAATATAAGATTAAAACCAAATTATAATAAATTTGTTTTTAAAAAAAAAAATTTGAATTTTTCTTCTTAGAGGTCCTGCTTTTCCTACTTCTTCTGCTTCTCCTCTGTACTCCAACCTGCTACTTCTGTTATCTGCTACACTTTCCGCTTAAATTAAAATGAAACTTCTCTTTACCTTTCATGTTTAACTCCTTGTCTCCTCTGCTCACAGTCTACTTTCTTGGACTGCTTGTCTCCTCTGTCTGCCTCGATTCCTCTCACTGCTCTATCTGTTCTCCAAACTTTGCAATAAAATCTCTTTTTACCTTTTTGTATATTCTCGTTTATTTTATATTTTCCAAAAACAAATTCAAAACATAAAAAAAAACCCGACATTTTGATTTTTAACTTAAATTTTACTTTCCAGACACTTCACCACCCCTGTATCGTTTAATTTAGATAATAAATTTGATGACGTAAGGAATTTCTATATCAGTATATTTTATATTCTAGCTTTGTTTCAAATGCGTTATGTGTGATTAATCTTTTTTCTCCACTGGAATTTTTTTTCAGATTACTCACACAATCTCGCTATCTATAGTTTAACTTTTTAATGTGTTTTTCACTATTTGTTGTATTATATACCCATAATGTTTATTAATGTATATTGCACATTCTGTAATGGGCCTTGGTCGTTGGAGGTATAAATAAATAATTAAATATTTTAAAAGAGCTAAATTTGGACTTTGCAACAATTTCCCACTGCTCACCATTTCATAAAGATGAATTTTTAATGATTATGATGTCCTTTATTATGTAAACGTTGCAAAATTCTAGTTTCTGGATCAGCCTGATAAACTGAGTGAAATATTATTGTTTGATGATAACAATTATTTGTCTAAAGTGTAACAATCATGACATTTACATACTTACCATTGTTTGAGGTATATGGTGTTTTGGGGGTCTTGGTGCAGGAGGCCTTTTCCTCTTTATAGTAATTACTTTACCAGAATTTACATGATGTATATTTGAATGTGAACTAGCATCCTTTCTTCTAAAATATAAAATATATAAGGGGTGATTTTTTAAAAATTACCCACACTGAATATTTCAGAATATACATAAAACTATCATAATAAAAATTCCAAACTACGTCAATTATTATTTTGAAGGGGACAACTTTTGATATAACATTGAGAAATAGATCACTCAACCCATCAGCCCTGCACACCATCTCTCATTTCTTAAATAGAATGTGATACCTCATTGGATAGGTAATTTCATTGCAAATTCAACTATGTAATGTGCAGGTCTGATTATGGCTTTTTAAAGGAGTAGGTTCCACAAGTCTGATAGTAAAGTTCAGTCTTTTTTTTTGTGCCATCGGCCTCAACTGCTATGGTCATTAGCCTCGTGTTCTGTACATGTTTTGTTACTGTTTCCCAGCGCCACTTTAGGAACAGCACTGTTAATTAGTACCCAACAGTGAATGGTCGAGTGGAGAATCCTACCAAGGCATCAGAATTAATAGGCATCTATATTCTGAGATATATATTCAGGATGGGTCCTTTAAAAAAAACACGCCCGACCAATAGAATGCAAATAATAATGTTTATTTGCATTCTATTTAGTCAGCTTCGGGGGTAATTATATTCTGTCGTAGATAGGCAGTATTCAAATATTTTATTTGTGTCTCTCAGCGTAGAAGTCTTATTTCTTTTTAATATTTGAGTAAAACAAGCATGATTGGTACCAATAAATTCATATGAATTAAGCCAGTGATTAAATTCATGAATTAATTAAAATGGCATTTTTTAAAAAAGTCACAAATTATTTCAAAACTTTTTCCAATATGAAACAAATTGTATTATCAACTTCAAACAGAAATATCTGGCAAGCGGAACCGAGTACCAATAAACATCTGAAAACCATGCAGCAGCCACAATACCCAAAGGAAAACACTATAAGGAGATACCAAGAATACCAGCATTACTATTTATTTTCAAATCACCAATTATTTGATTTCACCTGTGGGGTTCGGGATGGTCTTAATAATTCGTAGGGGTATTTTTGAGATTTGTTTCCGAATTATAAAATTATTCATTACTATTTAGATGTAGAATAGTTAGCATGTTATCATGAATTTTAACTATTTTCGGGACCGACAGTGACCTTTGATTTATTTTAATGAGTTAAATTTAGTCATTTTATTGTTGTAAAAAATCAGTGGACGAAAATATTTGAAAATAATTTGAGTTCAAATCAATAAATGTATTTTGCAAAAATGCATGCTTTAAATTTTTGAAGAAATTAAAAACATCGTTATTTTTTAAATTTTGTTTTAGTGAGTAAATAAAATTTGATTTTTAAACTCTGAATTAATTCAAAAAAAGTCTAAATTAATTTAAAAAGTCGGACTTTGATTTTTTATAAATGTCATGACTCATTCCAACCATGAAAACAAGTGTGCGAACAAAGGTGATAATTTAAAACTGTCTTAAATTCAAATGAATCAGTCATTTCAAAAACCACATAAGTCAAAATCTGGCAAAATTAGGTTTATATCTTGAAAAGTCTTGTTAGGGATACCTACATGTTATGTGCAAAAATTACACAAGCCGCATTATTCGTTACATAAATAACCTTTTTAAATTTTCGCATTCTTTACAAATACCATATACGATGACGATTTGTATTGTTTTTGCACGGACATTTAATCGGAGTCGGTTTTTTAAGATGGCATCTTAATTTATCTTATCAACTTATCTAAGCTTAATGTTACATTCTCCTTACATTTAAAAATAAGTTTTATTAAAAGTTTTGATGTAGATTTTTTGCTCTTATTTCCTTTCAAAACAAATAATAAAACTAATTTTAAAAAACCTACTTCAAAAACCTGCAGATGCCATTACAAATTAAGTTTGCTGATTTTCTGATAAATCCCATTATCAGATCTTGACCAAATGTTTATGGGACTACCCCTGAGGTATCCCCTTTCAAACAAAAAATAATCATAAAAATCGGACAACGTGCTAGAATTATCGCTACATAAAAAATGAAGAGTTTGATGATTTTCTTATGGACGCCATCAATAGATCTTGACCAAATTTATATGAGACCACCCCTTTCTAACAAATCATAAAAATCAGACAACGTGGTGTAAAGAATTATCGCTGAACATAGATAAAAAAAACAGACGAATTGAGAATCACTACATTTTGTGAAGTTGGTTAAAAAAATTGTTCCAATGAAAAACCACACAAGTCAATTCATATAATCTAGTTACTTAACCCTTTTGCACCAGGAGTTTTTTCAAGCGACTGGCCCCACAAACTTTTGTGCTTGCGCTTTCGCTTGGTGTGTGTGCGCGCTTTACTATTTTCCCGAGTGTTTGAATGCAAGATTTGTCATCAGATTCTAACAAAATCTATCAATTTTTGCTTCAGTTCGTTTTATTGACATACCCCTATTTATTTTTTGAAAAATTGGCAGGAATGTTATTTCACATGTTCTCGAAATGAATGCCAATAAAATATTTTCGGTGTAAGTAAAGAGCACCAGTAATCGACACTAGTACAACATTTTTGGTGCTTTAATGTAATTTTTGGATAAACTAGTAACATCCCTTCATCAGTTATCACCCCACTTATTGACAGTTTCACCATTTATCTTCGTCTTAGTTATAGACACTTTCACTAGTTATCGTCGCCCCAGTTATTGACACTATAAAGACAGCATTAAGGAGTTAAACAATGTAGCCCCATAATACTCCAGTAATCTACAAAAATGTCGAATACTGGAGAATAATATGTCTATGAGTGCCCTAAAATTTAGTATAAACATGCTGTGAAAGAGAAAGATGGGTTTTCTATTATTTAAAAATATTTTAAACTGTTTGTATTCGTCCGCCATATTTTTATAAATATATTGACTGCACCAGAAGATGGAAAAATCAGAAACAAATAATAAAAAATATTCACTGATTAAACCGAGGAACTTTTTATTCATTTAGACAATCGACAGGGAAATATTGATTTCTAAACTTAAGCAGTACAGTGTACAGTGATCGAGTGGCTTAGAAATAATTTAGAAACAGAGAGTACGTTTTAATAATCAGGTATAATCTGAAATGGATAATGAAACTAGAATTCCACAAGGTAGTGTTATAGGCTTACTTTTGTTTATTGTTTATATTGATATTTTGTTGTAGTGATGAAAATTTGGATGTAGCCATTCAGAAAATGAATAGTATTCTAGACAAGGTTAATAAATATTTGAAAATAAACAAATTGATGTTAAATGTTAAAAAAAACTGCAATGATTTTCACCACGAAATATAAATATAGCTTACTTGATAAACAGCATGCTTTTAAATATTAGCAATGAAAAAAATCAAATTCAGCTTGACAATGTTTTAAGTTCTGATACTCACTTTCGAATATATCTACAAAAAAAATATCGAAAAAGCTGTATTTTTTAGCTGAACATCTCAAAACTTGTCAATTGAGATAAATTGAAGAGGATGGGTATTATCGGCAACTACCTTGAGTTTATTCCTTCCTATTTAACTGAACGTCGTCAGAGAGTGAATTTATGTGGTTTCCATTCTAGCGAAATTTTGGTAAATTTAGGTGTGCCACAAGGCTCGCATATAGGACCTATATTGTTCATACTTTTCATAATTCCAGTTGCCTCCTATATGCAGATGACCTACATTTTTTTCCAATCGTCAATGACCTTTCAAACAACCAGATCTCAGCAATTTGGTTCAATGGTGCAACGATAACTCGCTTAAACTGAATATCGATAAATGTAAAGTAGTAACGATTAATAAAACAGCTAATATCATTGTGCATGATTATGTCATTGCAGCTTCTGAATTGTGTTGAGCAAACGATAAATGATCTTGGTGTTATTTTTGACAGGACCTATTGTTTATTCCTCATTTGGAAGAAATTGTAAATAGAGCTTTTAGACTGCTGGGCTTTATCAAAATTAACAGCAAGCACATTTATGATACGGCAACTCTAAAGAGTCTCTACAACTGCTTAGTTAGAAGCATTTTAGAATACTGCTCAGTGATTTGGGCACCTAACTACAATTGTCATATTGATAAATTAGAAAGAGTGCAAAATAAATTTTCAAAGTATCTACTATATAAACATAGGCTTCCATCGCAAAATGTAGATTACCAAACCAGAATTCTGTTGAGCGGACTTAAGAGTTTGGAATGCAGACGTCAAGAAGCATTGCTTGTTTTCCTGTATAAGTTATTGAACAGTTTGATTGATAGTGACAGTCTGGTACATTTTATTAGATTCCTTGTTCCTTCCAAGACATACTAGGCAAATTAAACTATTTTATATAAATACTCATACTCATGGACAGAATTTATTTGTACACTGACTGATGTCCAATTACAATAAATATTTTTCAAATTATGACATTTTTAATACAGGTTTCTCTTTAAAGCGTCAACTTTCATTACACTATTGACTTCATTTTTATATTGTGACAATTTTATTAATTTCTTTATTTTATTTTAATTGATATTATAAATGTACCATTTAGAACTTTATGCATCAGTAGCGTACTGTAAACAAAAAAATAAATAAATAATTAAAATTTACAGTGTAAACGCTATTATTCAACCTCATTTTGACTATTGTTGCATCAATTATATTCTTATTCAATCTCAACAAACTCAACATATCGCAAAAGTTGCAAAATCGTAGGATGATAATTCTAAAAACAAATCGTCATGCTCCAGTTAGAATTATGTTAAATTTCCTTAATTGGTTATCTGTTTACCATGATTTTGGTTTTCAAAATAGTATATGGTTGTGCACCTGAATATTTCCAAGAATACATTTCTTTTAATAAAAACATTCATTTAATACCAGAGGTTTAAATGACATACACATAAGTAGAACATTTTATCGAAGCATAATGAATTCACTGTTGTTTAAAGGTTTCCACAACTTCTATAAAAAAATTGTACCTGCAATCTTTCTAATTTTAAAATATTGATTAATGAACATATCAAAAACTTGTAGTTTATGTCGTTATTTCAAGTTTAGTGTTTTTGTTCAAATTTTTTAAAAATTATTTTTAATTAATGACTAGGCTTTTATATCTTATCTTATTTTTATCATTTGTACTTATATTAAATTTAGTTTCGTATCAATATAATTAATTTTTTGTTTGGTGTGTACTTATTCTATTTTATGTATATTAGGGTTTCCTAAATTAAATAAAGATCTATCTATTTATAAAATTCTATTATGGTCACGAAATTATCCTTATAAAAAAAAAACTAAAATTTAGATTTGAATCCAAGTAAGCAATGCACTCTTACCAAAACATGTGATTTAAATGCAAAGATATTTTACACAAAACACAAAATATTATTCACATATCTTAACTATTTAAAAAGTAACAACCCATTTTATAATGTATGTACTTACATTAATAAATGTCTTTGGAAAAAAAAATCGAAATTTATGTGCTTGACACAACATACATCATTTTTTGCCTCCTGACTAAAAGTGTGACCTTCGAGCATTTTTACAATGTTTGCCAGTCATTTAACTTTCGTCCTGGCAGAGAATTATGTACAAATCTGAACACATGCCCTTATTACGGCCAATTTCATAATCGATAGCTAAAGTGGCCTTTAATGAAAGGAGACTTTAAGCTATTTAAACTATATGGTTAAAAGATACTTTAAAATTAAAGTGTCCTTTAAATTGATTATGAAATTGGCCGTTAGGAGTTTAAATTTTAAAGTATCAATTACTGGTGCTCTTACCTCCCTTATCTCAGTTTTCTTACACATATAAGTTAAAGCTTGTTGATCACATAATAACATTCATATGCTTGCCATTTCTAAGAGACCATCACAATGATCAAAACATGCATCTCTCGCATATATCTCATTATTAATAAAAATAAAACAATTTTTAACCAATTCACATATTATACACTTAAGGAAAGCAACAACATAACTTTCACATTAAATAACAGCAAGTTTGGGACTATGGAATTCACTAATGAAAATTTTTTGGAATAGAATTAGATTCCACACTAAATTTTAAAATTAAAATTGACTCTGTAAAAAACCTAATAAACTATTTTGCTGCAATATAATTGTGTGGGGCTGAGCAATGGAAATTGGGCATATATTCGTCCTTCAAAAGTGACTCATTCTCCTAATTTTGATTACAACAAATCTTGTAGAGATACATTTAAGAAGAATAACATCAACTTCAATTATTTTGTCTCATGTTGTTTTCAAAATGACCTCAAATGCATAACCTGAGGGGTGAACCACTCCCAAAATACCTGTACATTTTCACTCTATGTCACTACAAATTTTTGAAATCATAATTAAAAATCATGGCCGAAATCGTCACAGAAATAAAATTCATCGCTCAAAAATATAAATGCACCAACTTGTGAATCAAAAAACAAGGGATGAGTCCAAAAAAAGGTCATAATATAAAATGAAGGTGCATTTTAGGTGAAATCACTGAAATCATATAAAATCAATTTTAGGTATGTTTTAACCTTAGTGATTTACCCCTTGTATAGAAATCATTTAAGGCGATTTTTAGAAATCCACTGCAATAGGTATTCTTTCACCTTTGCAGCAAAGTCAGGATCTTCAAGTAGAACAGTTTTCAATTGGTTTACTGTCACATGCTAATATAGGTACTTAGTTTACTATTTCTATAAATTGTTTCAAAGTTAAACAATATTATTGAACATATTAAAAGATTTTGGGGCACAAACAATATAAAAACCCATCTGTGCCTGTTAGACATTATAAAGGTCAAGAGTTTAAAGCGTTAATGAAAAATTGAATATGTTGCTGCACTATCAACATAATTTGTTCTGCATATAAGCCTACAAATATACGAAAACTATATACTTTTTGATTGGTTCTGGTTTTACTACTTCTCCATCATCAGATGATTCAGTGTCTTCAGATTCCGAGGTACTGTTCTCAACTTTCTCATGCATGAGCAATCGGTCCAGTAAGAATGATCTATCTCTTGTAACTAGAAGAAGCCTTTTTTGGGCTAATCGAAGAGCCTGTTGAAATGACTCATTCTCCTAAAAACAGAACAACTTCTAGTAACAGTAAATATTGCTTTAAGTTAATACTAACGTATATTAAATGTTGAAATTTTCTTTTAAGGTATTTGTATTCTTTCTTAAATTTTGATTCTTCTAGAACCCTCTCTTCCTCTTCAGCAGCCGCAGCTTCGTCAGCTATAGAACGACAATACCATCCTTCCAACATAATTAATTTAAAGCTTATTTTATTGCATACTTCTTAAATAATTATATTCAAAAATATTTATTAATAAATAACACAAAACAATCGTTGACAATGTTGACATGTAAATTTACTAGTTCTTCTTCTGTTTAGTATGTTGTCAAAATAAGTGGCCTCTATCTTACATTGTCCTTTGCGAGTATTTTCCTGGTGGGATTCTCTTGGCAGCGTTGCCACATTTGATAAATTTCTACTTTTTTGGTAATTTTCAGCTTTTTACTTTTCTGTCTGTATCTTAGACTAGGTAATAAAGAAAGATTTTTGAATTAAACGACATTTAATAATTGGTTTGTTACAATGGTTTATTGTGTGGCATATCAGTGTAAAAGTGATAGCGGCAAGAAAGAAACAGATATTACGTTTCACAGGTAAATGATAAACATCAGTCGTTTTTACTTTATATATTTTCTTGTATTTTTCATTTTATTTGGTGTTATACAACTTGGTATTTACATATTGTACATGTCTCACTCCAGAGTAATAAATTTTACCCACTAAGTTTGTTTATTTTATGCTTTTCAAAATTGTCAAACAAATAATTTTTCCATAGGCGTGTCGTACAATTCTAAATATTAACTTTTATTAAATTCTAATTTACTTTTGATGTTTTTATTTAATTGCAGCAATATTTATTTGTTGTTTTATTATCCTGTGGATCCAGCAAAAAAATCTTTGGATTCAGGCAGTGAAAATTGAAAATGATAGATTGTGTTCAAACCATTTTTTGAAAGACATTTTTTTATGAGACTGTAAAAGACGTTTACTAAATGTAGCCGAAGAAGGTGCGTGTACTAATAAACATAATTAAACATATACATTTTTTAAATTACTTTTCATTATTATGTTATGCACTTTTAGGAATTTAGTAGCCCTTTTGTGTATAATTCAAAACATTACCGAAATAACTGATTGTTTGCAGGACGTAAAAAGAAAAGCATTGCATTTGGAAGCTGAGCCAGGCCCTTCAAATACAACTGCAAAGAAGGAATCTATCCTAGAGAGTCCTAATATAAAACGGCTTAGAAGAAAACTTTGATAACAGGTAGAAAAAATAAAGAAAAAAACAAGACAAATTAAAGTTCTTAAACAAAAACTTGTTTCGCTAAAACTCATGTTAAAGAATTGAATAAAAAAAACTTAATTTCCTCTGAAAACATGCGTGTTTGACAATATGCCTAATATTGTTATGGAATTGCAAAAGCAAAAATTAAAAAATAAAAGTAAATATTCACCTGATTTGCGTTAGTTTGCTTTTTTTTCGCCTAAGGGCTATGATTATGTTAGGCAAGCATTGATACTTGCTTACCTCACCGTAGTACTATAGGTAAATGATTTCAAAATATCAATGCTGAGCCAGGCTTCAGTAAAGAATCTCTTAGGATCGATTACACCGTTGTGTTAAACGAAGTTTAAAATGAGATTTTTACATTAACAGTGTCATTTTAATCTCCGTTTAACACAAAGGTGGAATCGGCCCTTAGTACACTAAAAAAATATGTAACGTTGAACAGGATGGAAAAAATACATGGGTAAGTAAAATATGGTATAGATTTGCATCTGAAGTTGCAAAAGAAGTGTTTGTTTTAATGGTTGTTGGCGTTAATACAATATGGAAATTACCGGTAGGCTATTTTTTTGAAAATGGTTTAAATGGAACGCAAAAATGTGGAGTAGTTTCACAGTGTATTAAATTAATTATCACACGGGTGCACATGTTTACGAAAAAAAGATGTCTTTTATTTGATCCCTGTCATATGTTAAAATTAATCAGAAATACTTTTGGGGAAAGAAAAATTTTTAAAGATGGCGAAGGCAATTTTATAAGGTGGGAATGTATAAAAAAAATTAGACAATTTACAAAATGCAGATGGTCTTCACTTTAGCAGTTCAATTATTGAGCCAATCTGTTGCTGATCCTTTAAGTTATTGTCAAGATGAATTAAAACTGGAAGAATTTCAGGGTTGCTCTGGGACAATTAAATTTATAAAGACTGTACATAATATATTTGATATTTTAAATAGTAGGTCGCTAAATCCACCAGGTTTCAAAAAGACACTTTTTGAAAAAATATTGAAATTACAAAGAAATTTACAGAGGAATTAATTATACATTCTAGTCTCAAAACGGGATTTATAGGTTTTATAATTTCTTTAAAAAGTGCCTCATTGATGTATAATGAAATGCTTTGTGATAAAAAGAAATTAATCTATCTTCCAATTTATAAAATGAGCCAAGACCATACAAGAGATTATCATCATGTCCGATAGTCAAGCAGCCTACAAAGCGCTGAGTTCTTACGTAATCAGCTCAAAAATGGTATGGAGATGCCTAGAACAATTGAATGAGCTAGGCGAGAAAAATAGAGTTACTCTCACTTGGGTCCCGGGACATAACGGGGTACAGGGTAACGAGATTGCAGATAGTCTTGCAAGGAAAGGGGCTCAAACACCCTTTGTAGGACCTGAGCCGTTCTGCGGTATCAGCAGTAACATAATATTAGAAGAGATTAAAAAAGAATTGGGTAGTAGAAGAACCGATAATTGGAACAATCTCTTGGGGCTGAGACAGGCCAAGATACTTCTGGGTGAATATAACCAAAAAAGATCGGAAGCCTGCATCTGCCTGAGCAAGAACAGGCTACGTATTGTAACAGGGATCCTTATCGGGCACTGCCGACTAAAAGGACACCTAATAAGTAAACTGAGAGTAGTAGAGGATAGTGAGTGCAGATTCTGTGAGGAGGAGGACGAAACCTCCATTCACATCCTAACTGAATGTGTAGCACTCCAGAATCCAAGGGCACTATATCTAGGAGGATATCAAATAGAAGAGGGAGACTTACCTAACTTGAAGCCACTTCAAATCCTACACTTCCTTGAGAAAATAGGATTGGAAGGGTCGCTATAGGCATTGAGACATTTCCTTAGTGCAGTGGCGATAGAAGGGGGCACAATAGATCTTTTAGGTCGCAGTGTATTAACACCCCATTATCAACATAACATAACATATCGAATTATTGTTCTCCTCTATTCGCGCAAGACGTGGTTGGAATAACAACCCCACTTGCAGTTTACTGCAGCCTATAAAAGATTAATAGTTAAAGCAGAAATTCAAGAAGGGGGCATGGGTAACTGTATTTCATTAGAGGATATACCCATATTAGCAGGATCTAGCCGAAATACAGGTCAACCAGTATAACATATAAATATGAGTAATTAAGGACTCATGATTAATGAACCTCAAGAAAAATATTCTTTACAATCTTTATGGGATGATCATGAATACATAATGTAATAAGTGAATGTTCACTTCAGATTGTTGTTTATATTGCAGGGTTTGTTTCTTGCCACTTGCAAAAATCATTAAAATGCGAACATTGTTTAAGTGTCGTAATAGGGGAAAAAGCTAATTTTTTAAATTCTTTAATAGAAAAAAAAAATCTCGAAGAGGATTAACATATCCATCACAGGATGTCATAAATTTATGCAAATTGTGTGAACATTTTATAAAGATTTATGATAAAAAATTACAAAACACAAACAGCACACATTATTTCAGAAGTGTTTCAGAAATATTTCAAACGTTTCAAACATATAACATTTCAAGCACACGTTTCTGAAATATTTTAGTTAAATATTTCACTGAAAATGTTTCTGAAACATCGTTTACGTTAAACAAAAGGTTTCTAAACGGGTTATGTTATAAAAGGCCATCACTTAATGAAGAATTTCTGATTTATAAGAAGAAGAAAAAGGGATATGATATGTAGTTGTTCAGTTGTTATTTTATTTCTTGTCCAGCCTATTGCCTCGTTTGAGAATCCACATCCGATGCATCTGAGATGTAAAAAATCTCTGATCACGTGATTCAGTATACGTAAATGTAATGGGATAGATGTGTCCGATGTGGATAAAAAAACGCTCGAGATGTAAAAAATGCATCCGATGTGGATTCGCAAACGCAGCATATGAAGACTAGAGAGAAGTAGGCGAATCGGCAATGGTCAAATTTCCGTCCTATTTATAAAATTCGCGATATTGACTGTAGTTGTCATGTCTAATGACAGCGCAGTCAATTTTCTATGTAGGTCGGTAAAATAAAGTGATTTTTTAAAACATTGATGATAAGAATCAAAACAAGTATTAGAAATTAAAAAAAACCGACTTCAAAAACGTGCAGATGCCATATGGGACCACCCCTGAGGTACTCCCTTACTAACAATTTTATTATGTTTCTATATAATGTAAAATTTTACAGTTATAGATGCTGACTTACAAACAACAATAATTAATTATGCATTAAATTTAACTTACTATATAAAAAAGAAAATTTATTTTTTCTAGAGTTTTAATGTTAAATAAAGAGTTGCTACTGTTATTTTTTTTTGGAACCCAATTGTGTCATTGTAAATGTTTTTATGGGATACTAAACGTTTAGAACAGTGGTAGCATATATATCGTTCCTAGTGCCGATAAAGCATTTTCTAGAGATGATGCTGTTCTATACTTTTTAGAAGATATTATCAAATATTATGAGACTATTTTTACTGATGGTACTGTGAGCAAAATAAAAAGGGAAAAGCTGAAATAAAAGGATGAGGTAATACCATGTACATTCCCAAATCTCCCTTTATACTTGTATTACAACAATAAAAAATCTGTTAACTGTGTTTTATTTTACTCTTAAAACTATATATTGGTTCAATTAAAAAAAAAATTTGCCACAAAATTGTACTTTGGTCATACATACCTAATTTGTATTTTATATATGCTGCGTTTGAAAATTACCTCATTTTACGGGAAGATCCAGTTAAAAGGCAAGAACAAAAAGAGAAGGAGCAGCAAAAATATTTGAAACAGAAACAAAATAATCTTAAGAAAAGTGTTAAAGACACGACAAGGGATCTCCTGATGGCATTGGTGGCGTTTGTAAGAGAACTGCAGATCGAGTTGTGGCACAAGGGAAAGACATTTCTAGTTTTGAGTCTCTCGTTAATGTTTTAAAAGAATGCTGTCCTGGTATATCTCTTTATATAATTAATTCTAAAGATATAGACACGTTTGCATCTATTATCAGTAAACAAAATCTGTTAGCTTTTAAAGGCACTGTAAAAGTGCATCAGGTTATACCTGTATAAAAAAAGTTTCGGTTAAGAAGTCTTTCTTGTTTCACATGTACAGATTTCTGTAAGCACTACAATCTAGGATCCATCTCTTATGAAGATGTATCCCCTTCTTCAAAGACACATGAACGCTCTGATGAAGATTTGCCCCTTAGTACTTTATTAAAAAACGATTCTAAATTAAAATTTAGTGATGTTTATAGTGATGATGAAGTACCAACTTGTTCTTATTTGAGTTCCGAAGCAAAAACTGGAAAATATGTATTCATGTCTCTGAAAAGTGTTAATAAAAAACTTGCTATAAATTATAGATATGTAGCTGTGTCAATCAGATTTTCAAGATAATGAAATTAATGTTGCTTTCTTGATTTCTGATTGTGTAAATGGAGATACATTTAAGATTGGAGAAGAAAATGACGTATCTTATGTTCAAGAAGAACAGATACTTGAAATTCTTCCGGAACCAAAATTAATAATAAAGGGGCATGGAATATATTACAAATTTCCGCGTTCAATTGATGTTTTTAAAAGTGCATAAGTATGCATAAGTATAAGATGTTATTCTGAATCTATCTAGAAGTTATGCAAACAGAAGATTTATTAGTTTTTTTTTAACAGAGTTTCTATTTTGATTTTCATGTTATTATTAATATATATATTTTTATTGAGAAATGTGTCATTAAATATTTGTTTTATTAAAAAAACTTAAATAATTGAATTAAAATTTAAAATCAATCTCATGTTGTATAGTTTTCATTCCCTCGTGTACAATTTGTCATTCCCGTGTACAATTTGTCATTCCCGTGACACCATTTTACAAAAAATATCAAAAAAATCAAAAACTAAGCATTTTTAAACTGGTTCAACTTCACACAATAACTCAACCCTTCTTTTGATCATATTTTTAATAACTGATACTATAAATTTTTATATTATTTGATTTGACAAATTTACTTCAAGTAATTACTCAATATTCATACAATCACCCGTATGCCGATTCGTCTCCTTATCTCTAGTCTTCATAGTCCAGCCTACCAGCCAGAGACAATCATATATTCTAAATAATTATAGATTGGAATTGTCGGTTTTTGCTGTTGTTATATGGGAAGCAGAATGTCTTTATTAGAAATTGAGGTGAGTCCTACACCAGTTTTATTTATTAGTTCTACAGCCGATTGAAAGGCGGAGCTTCATGTTTTATTTTAGGCATGAGTATTTGTATAAATCCTTTTTAATTATCTAAAATTTGTTTCAGATTAGTGCATTTAAAGGAATTCGTGGAAATGAAGCAATTTGCCAGCTTTGGGCAGGGTTGCCAGATCTTTGTAATGAAAAAGCGGGACTGTCGTTTCAGCAAAAGGGAAATTTTTTAGAGCCACGCTTAATTTTGTTAGGAATTCAACCAAAACTTAAAAATGAGGACAAAAAAAACAAAATACTCTTTATCAGAATAACAAAATAAACGCTTTACAATAAAACAACAGAAGACATCATTATTTATACCCTATATATATATATATATATATATATATATATATATATATACTCGACCAGCGTATCATGTGACATCCAGCAAAAATTTTGACTTTGTGACATCCACCCTTTACAAAGACTTTAGGAAACAAATAAAAATATGACTTCTTTTAATTTAAAAAATATTATCACTGAGCGAAAAATATCACAACCATACACATTTTAAAAAAATAAAACGTCCTATCGTTGTGAGATCCAAAGTATACACGGTATATATTTTTATTAACAACACTTTGTGACATCCAGAAAAACCTTGCATCTTGTGACATCCAGTTGTTACGTCACAGTATACCATTTCTACAAGAAAATTGCTATTATTGTAACATCCAGCAAGTATATAAATACATTTTTGAATTGGGCACCTTATTACATCCTAAAAACTTAACACGTTTAACGCCAAAGCACACTTTCAAATTCTATGATTTTTATTGTTTTTTTATTCCAATGTGATTTCTTTAATGGTTTTGATGAAATAATTTATTTAATTTTTAAATAATTACTGAGGCCCTTCCTATGGGGCCTCAGTATTGCATTCGTGCAGACGAAAACATTTTCTTACCCCCATTTTTAAATTTTTAAATGAGTCCGAAAATGTAAAAAAAAATTTTTCGTCTGGTCGTCTGTGTGTATATATGCCGGCACAATAACTCTAGAACGAAAGTTCTAATTGACTTGCGGTTTTGATCTTCTTGAATAATTCCTTCTAACTTCGAACCCTATTGATTTTCAGAATTTTCGGTTCATTCTAACTACTTTAATATCAATTTTCTTAAAATGCGCTTATGCATTTCTTATGTGACAATTTTAGGAATTCCAATTATTTCTAACGTCAACATCCCTAACATTCTTTATATTCCATAAATTGCAAACATTCTCTAACGACCTGTCAAACAACAGCTGTTGATAGTAAAAGTGAAATTTCTAAGGCGGGTTGCGACCTTCATATTTGCAACTATAGACATTTTGGAGGCTATTGTTATTCAAAATTAGTGGCCAATCCTGCCAATTATGAAAAATATATAAGCAGTTTCTTAAAAATTACTTTTTTCATGGTGGTGCTAACTTAAGCGTACTACTATTTCACCCCTAGCCACAAAAACACATTCATAAAATTTATTGGCAACCCCAATAATTAACCGGTCATTTTATTTGGCAAAAAACAGAATAATGCTTGGCTGTGCCTGTCAGGTATCAAGATGTCAACTGTGACGTGGGAATGGCTCTTAAATGTAAAATTATTTAAAAATGTATGCTTTTGATATTTATTGCAAATAATTTGTAGTGTATCTCAATTAAGGCTTTCCATAAATAAATGTACAGCAAGTAATATATTATAATGTTCTTATACAAAGCACTTTTTATTATATAAAAGAGAGGTAGGATATAATGCTGGTTTACATATTCAACCAGCGAATTGTAAATAATAATTAGTAAACTTCTTGAGGTTACTTTTGAATACAATTATTGTTGTTTTTTTTTTAATTTCTGTAGGCAGTCAATTAAATTTTTTAAACCTTTAATAAAAATTATATTTTGGGAACTTTTAGTGATGGCTTGCCGTACATGAAAGTCAGATTGGCTTCTTGTATTATCGTTGTGATATTACGAATTATATTGAATTTTTTCTAATAGATCTGATGCGATGGTACTATGTCATTATTATTTTATAAATAAATATCAGTCATGTACTGAACATAATTTTGAACGGAAAGCCAATTTATTACTTTTAACATAGTTGCAATACTCATCCTTTTGTCCTTTATGTCCTTTATTAGAATATAAATAGGCAAAATAAGGAGCCCAAATATTTTACATAAGCAGGCTTAAGACATAAAAGGGCCAATTATTATTGGAAAAATTGCTCGAACAAGTTTTTAAACCCTAATCAAAAGGCGATATAGAATGGTTTTAAAAATCAAGGCTTGTGAAAATCATCACATGGATAAACCTAAGTAATGCCAATGTTTCACAAAACAAAAAATTCAACGTCCTAATATTACTATAGGCTTTCGGTCTTTCGTTCCAAGTTAAATCGTTTCTCGTTTTTGTTACGCTACGAGTTTACCCATGTGGGTCTCAGTCTCGATAAGGTGGGAACCACCATTTTAGCGTATCTCGAATTTTCTTTTCAGTGTTTGATTGTGTATATTTTTAGATACACTGGCCCAAAATAGTATATTATTAAACGAGCAATTTATGGTATCCATTATTCACGCAGGGTGACGTTTGCGTCCTGAGCCGTAGGCGAGTCTAATACTATACTTTGTACCATTATGGTTTCTTTATTAAATAAAGGTTAAGTGTAGAATGGAAAGTTTTTATTAAATATAGGTAACTAACTGTTGTTTTTCCAACTTTTCAATTTTCCGATTTTCCAATTTTTCGAATTTCTGATTTTTCGATTTTCCGATTTTTCAATTTTTCGGTTTTTTGATTTTTCGATTTTTTGACTTTTCAATTTTCCGATTTTCTGATTTTTTGATCTAGAAAATATCGTTATGAAAAGTATCGCCCATCTTTAGTTATCTACCGGAAATTGCCAGAATTAGAAAAGAGTGAATTATCATAATTCACTCTAGTGATATTTGGGTACCATATGCTTTTAGTTAGGAGGTAGAATATTGATTTATTATTAAGTGGTCGTAGACAAATTAGTTTCCGATTGAAGTAACTTTTTAATCTTTTTTTTGGTATGTGGATATCCCTTATAGAGATTGAGTACAGGTTCTCCCTTTTCCAATAGTTTGGATCTTTAGTGGAATTTAGGCTTAACCTTTACCCACTAAAAGCACCCCTGATCAGGTAATATCTTTTACTTGTCTGTTGGGACTATATTAATTTTTTTGAGAATCTATCGCCCTCGTATGGTTGATTCTCCGGTCTCAAGTGCATTAACACGACAAGTTGGCGAACCTAGTGCAATGAACCTAACCTTACCTGAGAAGCACACAAAAGATAGATACAGCGGTGTTTATTACACAGGCTATTTTACTACAAACATTTTTAACTTCAAATTATTTTTGAGTTACACAAGAAAGTACATTTCTGCAATTAGTTAAGTTCGTTTCCATATTTAAAGAGACCAGAAAAAACTAAAAATAGTTATGTGCTTCATGTTTTTGTGCAGATGATTTTACTGCTAAAATATAACGTCTAAATTATATTTTTTTTTAATATTTTGGAGATCAAAAATGAAACTAAAGGGGTTTTTAATAACTTCAATACGTTATATTGAGGATAATTATTTAATCCTTAGGGAATTTTTAAAAGCTACATATTATGTTGGTGCTTTTATATACCTGTGCCAACCAGTAACAAAAGCAATGCTGTGAATCAATTTTTCCTAGAGTTTAGCGGTTATGATATTGGTACGGCATGCAGTGATTAATTAAAAAGTAATGATTATGATATTTGGTTCTAAATACGGACGTGTGAATACATTTTATTGTAGTGTACATGCATACAAGTAACAAGATAATATGTAACTTCTAAAAATAGGAATAGTTTAAAAATAATACAAAAAACATAAATCATCTACTCAAAAATTGAAAACATGGTTAATTTTTTTTATGCTTTTTTCAAATATGGATACAAATTTAAAGTGTGTTCTTGTAAGGATAGACAAATTTATAATTTTTTTGAAAAGATGGAACTGCATTTTGTTTCTTATTAATAGGTACCTTAATTATGGTAAGTTGTAGAGAATACATGTGCCAAATTTCAATAACATAAGGGTGGTTGGTAAGTTATAAAACAAGAAAGAAATGGGTAAATTTAATAAAACTACCTGTATCTCCGTTATAAATGGCAAAACAACCATTAACTAAGGTTATTTTGAATCATATCAGAAGTATAAAAAACTAAGTATTAAAAAAAGAATGAAGTAAAACTTCTTAGATTAATTCACTTTAAAATAAAAAAGACAAATAAAATCCGCGTACATGAATATTTATCGCTACTTGAACATACTATTAAGGTTATAACTCTAAATGGCAAGGCACCGACGATGCACGAACGACGATTGTTTGCAGTCGAAATTGGAGTTCAAGTAAGGACTAGGCAGTCAAGATGTCAGGAAATCGAAATTTGTCGTTTTTATGAATTAGCTCATCATATTTTTTATGTTAGGACGAACCGTAAGAAGTGTTAATTATTTATTTTAATCTGTTATTTACTTAAATTTATTTAAATGTATTTAAATTTATTTAAATTTATTTAAATTTATTTAAATTTATTTAAATTTATTTAAATTTATTTAAATTTATTTAAATTTATTTAAATTTATTTAAATTTATTTAAATTTATTTAAATTTATTTAAATTTATTTAAATTTATTTAAATTTATTTTAATTTATTTTAATTTATTTTAATTTATTTAAATTTATTTAAATTTATTTTAATTTATTTTAATTTGTATTAATTTATTTTAAATTATTTTAATTTATATTAATTTATTTTATTTATTTTTATTTATTTTTATTCATTTTTATTTATTTTTATTTATTTTTATTTATTTTTATTTATTTTTATTTATTTTTATTTATTTTTATTTATTTTTATTTATTTTTATTTATTTTTATTTATTTTTATTTATTTTTATTTATTTTTATTTATTTTTATTTATTTTTATTTATTTTTATTTATTTTTATTTATTTTTATTTATTTTTATTTATTTTTATTTATTTTTATTTATTTTTATTTATTTTTATTTATTTTTATTTATTTTTATTTATTTTTATTTATTTTTATTTATTTTTATTTATTTTTATTTATTTTTATTTATTTTTATTTATTTTTATTTATTTTTATTTATTTTTATTTATTTTTATTTATTTTTATTTAATTTAATTTAGTTTGATTTATTTTAATATAAATTACAGTCATCGTTCACTCACCCATTCTTGATACACCTTGTATTAATATAGATGCATATAATATATATTTATTAAATAGTCACAGAGAGTGAATGCATTTAAAAAACTTGTTGGCTCTGTGCGAAACCCAACAAAAATTTTTGGCAGTTAATGTGTTAACATAAAATAGATCTTAAAATGAAAATCCAAATATATCTAAAATACATTTTTTGGATGTCACATAACCTAGTGTGTAAAGTTCTAATATACTCTATGGTGGATGTCAGATAGTCGGGTGAGTAAGTTTTAATATACTGAATGTTGGATGTCAGACAGTCGAATGAGTAAATTCTAATATACTTAATGGTGGATGTTAGACAGTCGAGGGACTGAAATATTTAATATACAAAATATACAAAACCAACTGACGCGAGCGCCACCTTCACATCTATACACTGGAACTAAATTTATACACAAAATTGAAAATTAAGCATTATGACATCCAGCTGAAATTTTTTTGGCACTCTTTTAAACCTCCCCTATGATGTTTGAACCCCAAAAACGTTGTGACATCCGAAATTGGATGTCACATCGTAAACGGATGTTACAAAGATAGTAACATTTTTGCGACATGATGTCACAACGTCGGCAGGACGAATCTATATATATATATATATATATATATATATATATATATATATATATATATATATATATATATATATATATATATATATATACTCGACCAGCGTATCATGTGACATCCAGCAAAAATTTTGACTTTGTGACATCCACCCTTTGCAAAGACTTTAGGAAAAAAATAAAAATATGACTTCTTCTAATTAAAAAAATATTATGGCTGAGCGAAAAATATCACAACCATACACATTTTAAAAAAATAAAACGTCCTATCGTTGTGAGATCCAAAGTATACACGGTATATATTTTTATTAACAACACTTTGTGACATCCAGAAAAACCTTGCATCTTGTGACATCCAGTTGTTACGTCACAGTATACCATTTCTACAGAAAAACTGCCATTCTTATAACATCCAGCAAGTATATAGATACATTTTTAAATTAAGTATCTTATTACATCCTAAACATTTAACACGTTCAGCGCCAAAGCCGACCCTCAAATTCTACGATTTCTTATTGTTTTTTTTTCCAATGTGATTTCTTTTGTTGTTTTGTATCTGATAAAATAATTCATTCCATTTTCAAATTATTTTCTTCTTAGTTTTTGATTATGTATATTTTTAGATACACTGGCCCAAAAAATAGTTTTCGATGAAGTAACTTCTTGATATTTTTTTGATATGTGGAAATCCCTTATAGAGATTTGGTACAGGTTCTCCCTTTCCCAATAGTTTTACCCTTTACCCACTAAAATCACCACCTGAGCAAGTTATCGCTGGCCTCCTGCTAATATCTTTTACATGTTCGTTGAAACTATTTTAAGTATCTATCGACCTTATATGGTTGATTCTCCAGTTTCAAGTGTATTAACACGACCAGTTTGCAAACCTAACCTAACATTACCTGAGAAGTACCCAAAACATAAATCCAGCGGTCTTTATTATTTTTGCGCATAGACTACACTTATTCAAAATAATGATTTATTTAAAAATGCGGAGGCTGATTTATTTGAAGTTTTTAGCAACTTTTAGATAAAATACTGTAGTTTTAACATTATTATTCGGACATCTAAAAGTAATTTAGTACTCGCCGGATATACAGGGGGGAAAAGAAAACAATTTTTTCATCTACTTTTGACACACCGTGTAGGTTAATTCTGCTAGCAGATCTGCACACAATTAACTTTATCAAGAAGACTGATTTGTTTCCAACATTTTTTTTTATTTACCCCGATATCTTAATTTGTTTGTGAAATGTGACGGTTTAAAGAAAATTCAACATTCTTAATTTTTTTATTCAGTTTTAGCAGAGTAATACATAATTTTATAAACAACTCAAACAACAAATAAACTAATAATTATTACAAATTAATAACGGATATTTTCCCCACGAGCGCGAATAACTGCCTCAATGCGTTATGGCATACCCTCTATTAGATATCGAATCTTCATCTGGTCAATATGATCCCATTCTTGGACCAAAGCATCTCTCAAAAAATTTAAAATACTTGGAGAAAAAACTCGGTTATGAACTCGTCTGTCCATCATGTCCAGACGTGCTTAATTGGATTGAGGTCTGGACTACGTGATGGCCAGTTCATCCTCTGAATTTCTGTTTCGTCTAAATATTGAGATACAATCCTAGCAATATGTGGTCGAGCGTTGTGATGCATAAACATGAATTCGTTTCCTATACATGGTGCAAATGGAATTACATATGGATCTAGCACATCACGAATATATCGGTAAGCTGTCATTGCTCCGTCGCCAACAATGACTAAATCAGTACGAGCTTCCATGCTTATGCGACCCCAAACCATTACCGGTCCTCCTTCATAACTGAGTCTTGTGGAAAAATTTACTTGGTCAAACCTTTGGCCTCTTCTTCGGTATATTTTTTCACGGCCATCAGGAGAACGTAAACAAAACCTTGACTCGTCAGAAAATAAAATCTTACCCCATTCATCGATATTCCAATGTTGATGCTCCCTGGCAAATCGAAGACGTGCTGTTCTGTGATTCCTAAGTAACTCCGGACCAGTTGCAGGTCTTTTGGAGCGTAATCCATGTTCTCGTAATTGCCTTCGAATCATTATTTCGTTAACAGCTACTTGACTTACTTCTTCTAAACGATTTCGAACCATGATAGCAGTAGTATTTCTTTTTCGCAAAACATTTAATGTTACAAAACGATCATCTCGAACATTTGTAGAACGTCGTCTGCCAGATCCTCTTCGTCTCGAAAAACTACCAGTTTCATTAAAACCTTGTACAGCTCTCTGGACGCTACACCTTGTAACACCCAAAATTCTAGAAGTATAATGCTGAGTCCTACCGTTTTGTACCAGAGCAACTGCTCATGTTGCATCAATGAGCGTTAAAACCATGATATTATGCTGATAATGAATAATAATGAAACTGCAATTGCCAAGTAACGAATATTTGACAGTTGTCATATTGTAAGTTGGCCACAGCACTCTACTTATTTTGTAGTTTATTCTCCACCATCATTTAAATTATGACCGTTTCTAAAATGTAGCATTTTCTTTAAACCGTCACATTTCACAAAAAATTAAGATATCGGGGTAAATAAAAAAACGAAGTGTTGGTAACAAATCAGTCTTCTTGATAAAGTTAATTGTATGCAGATATACTAGCATACACCCTACAGGGTGTGTCAAAAGTAAAGGAAAAAATTGTTTTCTTCCCCCCCCCCCCCTAAAACCGGCGAGTACAATTACTTTTAGATGTCCGAATAATAATCTTAAAACTACAGTATTTTATCTAAAAGTTGCTAAAAATTTCAAATAAATAAGCCTTTGAAAGTTAGAGCATTTTTATACAAATCATTATTTTGAATGGATCAAATTTTAGGTCTGTGAATGTATTTTACTACAAACATTTTTAACTTCAAATTGTTACTTTTGAGTTAAACAAAAAAGTACATTTCTGAATTAGTTAAGTTCGTTTCCATATTTAAAGAGACTAGAAAAAACTAAAATTAGTCATGTTATTGTACAATGATTTTACTGCTAAAATATAACGTTTAAATTTTTATTTTTGAGCATTTTGGAGATAAAAAATGAAACTAAAGGGGTTTTTAAGTAACTTTAATACGTTATAATGAGGATAATTTAATTCCAACTTAATTTTTAAAAGCTTTTATATATCTGTGCCTATCAGTACCTACAAAAAGCAATGCTTTGAATCAATTTTGCCTAGAGTCTAGCGGTTATGATGTTGGTACGGCATGCAGTGATTAATTAAAAAGTAATGATTATATTTGGTCATAAATATGGACTTGTAAGTACATTTTATTGTAGTGTACACGCATAACATGTAACTTTTAAAAATATGCTGTTTAAAATTAATATAAAAACAGTTAATTTTAGTAATAAAATCATCTAGTAAAAATTAAAAGCATATAATTATTTTTTTGCGCTTTTTCCAAATATGGATACAAATTTAACGACTTGTAGTGTGTTCTTATAAGGATAGATAAATTTTTAAATTTTTTTGAAAAGATGGAACTGCATTTTGTTTCTTATTAATACGTTAATAGATTATGGTAAGTTGTAGAGAATACATGTGCCAAATTTCAATAACATGTAAGGGTGGTTAGTAAGTTATGAAACAAAAAAGAAATTGGCAAAGTTAATAACACTACCTGTATCTCGGTTATAAATGACGAAAGAATCATTAAGTAAGGTTATTTGGAATAATATTAGTAGCATAAAAAAACTAAGTATTAAAAAAAAGAGTGAAGTAAAACTTCGTAGATTAATTCACTCTAAAATAAAAACGACAAATAAAATCCGCGTACATCAATATTTATCGCTACTTGAACATATTATTAAGGTTATAACTCTAAACAGCAAGGCACCGACGATGCACGAAAGACGATCGTTTGCAGTCGAAATTGGAGTTCAAGTGGAGGACTAGGCTGTTAAGGTGTCAGGAAATCTAAATTTGTCGTTTTTATAAGTTAGCTCATCATATTTTTTATGTTAGGTCGAACCGTAAGAAGTGCTAATTATTTATTTTAATCTATGTTATAATTTATTTAATTTTTTTTATTAACTTTGATTTACATTGATTTAAATTGATTTAAATTGATTTAAATTGATTTAAATTGATTTAAATTGATTTAAATTGATTTAAATTGATTTAAATTGATTTTAATTTATTTTAATTTATTTTAATTTATTTTAATTTATTTTAATTTATTTTAATTTATTTTAATTTATTTTAATTTATTTTAATTTATTTTAATTTATTTTAATTTATTTTAATTTATTTTAATTTATTTTAATTTATTTTAATTTATTTTATTTATTTTAATTTATTTTAATTTATTTTAATTTATTTTAATTTATTTTAATTTATTTTAATTTATTTTAATTTATTTTAATTTATTTTAATTTATTTTAATTTATTTTAATTTATTTTAATTTATTTTAATTTATTTTAATTTATTTTAATTTATTTTAATTTATTTTAATTTATTTTAATTTATTTTTAATTTATTTTAATTTATTTTAATTTATTTTAATTTATTTTAATTTATTTTAATTTATTTTAATTTATTTTAATTTATTTTAATTTATTTTAATTTATTTTAATTTATTTTAATTTATTTTAATTTATTTTAATTTATTTTAATTTATTTTAATTTATTTTAATTTATTTTAATTTATTTTAATTTATTTTAATTTATTTTAATTTATTTTAATTTATTTTAATTTATTTTAATTTATTTTAATTTATTTTAATTTATTTTAATTTATTTTAATTTATTTTAATTTATTTTAATTTATTTTAATTTATTTTAATTTATTTTAATTTATTTTAATTTATTTTAATTTATTTTTAATTTAATTTATTTTAATTTATTTTAATTTATTTTAATTTATTTTTATTTTATTATATTTTAATTTAATTTCGTGTGATTTCTTTTATTATAAATTAGTCATCGTTCACTCACCCATTGTTGATACACCTTGTATCAATATAGATGCATATAATATATATTTATTAAATAGTCACAGAGAGTGAATGCATTTAAGAAACTTGTTGGCTTCATGCGAAACCCAAGAAAAAATTTTGGCAGCTTATGTGTTAACATAAAATAGATCTTAAAATGAAAATCCAAATATATCTAAAATAAATTTTTTGGATGTCACATAACCTAGTGTGTAAAGTTCTAATATACTCTACGGTGGATGTCAGATAGTCGGGTGAGTAAGTTTTAATATACTGAATGTTGGATGTCAGACAGTCGAGTGAGTAAATTCTAATATACTTAATGGTGGATGTTATACAGTCGAGGGGACTGAAATATTTAATATACAAAATATACAAAACCAACTGACGCGAGCGCCACCTTCGCATCTATACACTGGAACTAAATATATACATAAAATTGAAAATTAAGCATTATGACATCCAGCTGAAATTTTTTTGGCGCCCTTTTAAACCTTTTTTATGATGTTTGAACCCCAAAAAACGTTGTGACATCCGAATTTGGATGTCACATCGTAGACGGATGTTATAAAGATAGCAACATTTTTGCGACATGATGTCACAACGTCGGCAGGACGAATCTATATATATATATATATATATATATATATATATATATATATATATATATATATATATATATAGTACTCGACCAGCGTATCATGTGACATCCAGCAAAAATTTTTACTTTGTTGACATCCACCCTTTACAAAGACTTTAGGAAAAAAAATAAAAATATGACTTCTTTTAATTTAAAAAATATTATCACTGAGCGAAAAATATTACAACCATACACATTTTAAAAAAATAAAACGTCCTATCGTTGTGAGATCCAAAGTATACACGGTATATATTTTTATTAACAACACTTTGTGACATCCAGAAAAACCTTGCATCTTGTGACATCCAGTTGTTACGTCACAGTATACCATTTCTACCAAGAAAATTGCTATTCTTGTAACATCCAGCAAGTATATAAATACATTTTTGAATTGGGCACCTTATTACATCCTAAAAACTTAACACGTTTAACGCCAAAGCACACCCTCAAATTCTATGATTTTTATTGTTTTTTTATTCCAATGTGATTTCTTTAGTTGTTTTGATAAAATAATTTATTTCATTTTTAAATAATTACTGAGGCCGTTCCTATGGGGCCTCAGTATTGCATTCGTGCAGACGAAAACATTTTCTTACCCCCATTTTTTAAACTTTTTTTTATGTTTCCGATCATTCTGAGTCCGAAAATGCAAAAAAAATTTTTCGTCTGGTCGTCTGTGTATATGTATGCCGGCACAATAACTCTAGAACGAAAGTTCTAATTGACTTGCAGTTTTGATCTTCTTGAATAATTCTTTCTAACTTAGAACCCTATTGATTTTCAGAATTTTCGGTTCATTCTAACTACTTTAATATCACTTTTCTTAAAATCCGCTTATGCATTTCTTATGTGACAATTTTAGGAATTCCAATTATTTCTAACGTCAACATCCCTAACATTCTTTACATTTCATAAATTGCAAACATTCTCTAACGACCTGTCAAACAACAGCTGTTGATAGTAAAAGTGAAATTTCTAAGGCGGGTTGCGACCTTCATATTTGCAAATATAGCCATTTTGGAGGCATTTTTATTCAAAATTAGTCGCCAAGCCTACCAATTATGAAAAATATATAAGCAGTTTCTTAAAAATTACTTTTTTATGGGGGGTGCTAACTTAAGCGTACTACTATTTCGCCCCTAGCCACAAAAACACATTCATCAAATTTATTGGCAACCCCAATAATTAACCGGCCATTTTATTTGGCCAAAATCAGAATAATGCTTGGTTATGCCTGTCAGGTATCAAGATGTCAACTATGATGTGGGAATGGCTCTTAAATGTAAAATTATTTAAAAATGTATGCTTCTTTTGATATTTGTTGCAAATAATTTGTAGTGTATCTCAATTAAGGCTTTCCATAAATAAATGTGCAGCAAGACAGATATTATAATGTTCTTATACAAAGCACTTTTTTATTAAACAGTGAGCACCATAAGTCTTACCCCCCCCCCTATCTAACTCATTACTGGAGTCTTGTTAGGAAAATCGCCGAGACACGTCGATTTTTGATTTCTACAATGTACATTTTTGTATGAATAGTTTACCCCTTAATTTCATCCCTTACTGGAGAGGAGCAACCCTTTCGAAAAATTTAAATGGCATGGGGTGGTGAGTGATAGCTCATTTGAAAGAGGGTTTTATTCTCTATTCAACCGTGTAAAAAAAATTGAAATTTGCTTCATTAATTCTCGACTAATTGTTGTTTCAGAATAACGGAAATTAACGTAGCGCACTCATCCTTATAATTAAAATTCGGCACTGCATGATTTCGGTTTTGGTTCAGACGTGAAGTAAGACTTTTTGCCATTAGAAGGTCACTGTTAGTCTAGTTGCTTTCCTATTTTGTGAGGTTTTGTTATTTTTAAACATTAATAAATCAACACGTAATGAAGCAAATTTCAAAATTCACTGTATAAAAGAGAGGTAGGATATAATGCTGGTTTACATATTCAACCAGCGAATTGTAAATAATAATTAGTAAACTTCTTGAGGTTACTTTTGAATACATTTATTGTTTTTTTTTTAATTTCTGTTGACAATCAATTGAATTTTTTACACCTTTAATAAAAATTATATTTTGGGAACTTTTAGTGATGGCTTGCCGTACATGAAAGTCAGATTGGCTTCTTGTATTATAATTGTGATACTGAAACTGTTGTTTTTTCAACCTTTCAATTTTCCGATTTTCAGATTTTTTGAATTTCTGACTTTTCGATCTAGAAAATATCGTTATGAAAAGTATCGCCCAACTTTAGTTATCTACCGGAAATTGCCAGAATTAGAAGAGAGTGAATTATCATAATTCACTCTAGTGATATATGGGTACCATATGCTTTTAGTTAGGAGGTAGAATATTGATTTACTATTAAGTGGTCGTGGACAAATTAGTTTCCGATTGAAGTAACTTTTTAATCTTTTTTTTTGGTATGTGGATATTCCTTATAGAGATTGGGTACAGGTTCTCCCTTTTCCAATAGTTTGGGACTCCCGGATCATTAATGCAAGTCAGGCTTATCATTTACCCACTAAACGCACCCCTGAGCAGGTAATATCTTTTACTTGTCCGTTGGGACTACTTTATTAATTTGTTTGAGTATCTATCGACCTCGTATGGTTGATTCTCCGGTCTCAAGTGCATTAACACGGCCAGTTGGCGAACCTAAAGATAAATCCAGCGGTGTTTATTATTTTTGCGCACAGACTATTATACTAGAAACATTTTTAACTTCAAATTATTTTTGAGTTACACAAAAAAGTACATTTCTTTATTAGTTAAGTTCGTTTCCATATTTAAAGAGACCAAAAAAACTAAAATTAGTCATGTGCAAATTGTGCAGATGATTTTGCTGCTAAAACAACGTCTAAATTGTTATTTTTTAGCATTTTGGAGATAAAAAATTAAAATAAAGGGGGTTTTAGTAACTTTATCACGTTATATTGAGGATAATTTAATCCTTTATGATGTTGGTACGACATGCAGTGATTAATTAAAAAGTAATAATTATGATATTTGGTTCTAAATACGAACTTTTAAGTACATTTTATTGTAGTGTACACGCATACAAGTACCAACAAAATATGTAACTTCTAAAAATGTGCTTAGTTTTAAAATAATATAAAAAATAATTAATTTTAGTAATGAAAATCATCTACTCAAAAATTAAAAGCATATGATTAAATTTTTTTGTGTGCTTTTTCAAATATGGATACAAATTTAACGACTTGTAGTGTGTTCTTATAAGGATGGACAAATTTATAATTTTTTTTTTTAAAAGATGGAACTGCATTGTGTTTCTTATTAATGCCTTAATAGATTATGGTAAGTTGTAGAGAATACATGTGCCAAATTTCAATAACATAATAGCGGTTGGTAAGTTATGAAACAAGAAAGAAATTGGCAAAGTTAATAAAACTACCTGTATCTCGGTTATAAAGTAAGAATGTTTGGAATCATATCAGAAGCATAAAAAAACTAAGTATTAAAAAAAAAAAGTGAAACTTCTTAGATTAATTCACTCTAAAATAAAAAAAGACAAATAAAATCCGCGTACATCAATATTTATCGCACAGCTACTTGAATATACTATTGAGGTTATAACTCTAAACGGCGATGCACGAACGACGATCGTTTGCAGTCGTTTTTATGAATTAGCTCATCATATTTTTTATGTATTAACTTTGATTTATATAAATTTATTTAAATTTATTTAAATTTATTTAAATTTATTTAAATTTATTTAAATTTATTTAAATTTATTTAAATTTATTTAAATTTATTTAAATTTATTTAAATTTATTTAAATTTATTTAAATTTATTTAAATTTATTTAAATTTATTTAAATTTATTTAAATTTATTTAAATTTACTTAAATTTATTTAAATTTATTTAAATTTATTTAAATTTATTTAAATTTATTTAAATTTATTTAAATTTATTTAAATTTATTTAAATTTATTTAAATTTATTTAAATTTATTTAAATTTATTTAAATTTATTTAAATTTATTTAAATTTATTTAAATTTATTTAAATTTATTTAAATTTATTTAAATTTATTTAAATTTATTTAAATTTATTTAAATTTATTTAAATTTATTTAAATTTATTTAAATTTATTTAAATTTATTTAAATTTATTTAAATTTATTTAAATTTATTTAAATTTATTTAAATTTATTTAAATTTATTTAAATTTATTTAAATTTATTTAAATTTATTTAAATTTATTTAAATTTATTTAAATTTATTTAAATTTATTTAAATTTATTTAAATTTATTTAAATTTATTTAAATTTATTTAAATTTATTTAAAATTTATTTAAATTTATTTAAATTTATTTAAATTTATTTAAATTTATTTAAATTTATTTAAATTTATTTAAATTTATTTAAATTTATTTAAATTTATTTAAATTTATTTAAATTTATTTAAATTTATTTAAATTTATTTAAATTTATTTAAATTTATTTAAATTTATTTAAATTTATTTAAATTTATTTAAATTTATTTAAATTTATTTAAATTTATTTAAATTTATTTAAATTTATTTAAATTTATTTAAATTTATTTAAATTTATTTAAATTTATTTAAATTTATTTAAATTTATTTAAATTTATTTAAATTTATTTAAATTTATTTAAATTTATTTAAATTTATTTAAATTTATTTAAATTTATTTAAATTTATTTAAATTTATTTAAATTTATTTAAATTATTTAATTATTTAAATTATTTTAATCTATTATAATTTATTTTATTTTTTTTATTTGTTTTATTTTAATTTATTTTAATTTATTTTAATATAAATTACAGTCATCGTTCACTCACCCATTGTTGATACACCTTGTATTAATATAGATGCATATATTATATATTTATTAAATAGTTACAAAGAGTGAATGCATTTAAAAAACTTGTTGGCTCTGTGCGAAACCCAAGAAAAAATTTTGGCAGTTAATGTGTTAACATAAAATAGATCTTAAAATGAAAATCCAAATATATCTAAAATAAATTTTTTGGATGTCACATAACCTAGTGTGTAAAGTTCTAATATACTCGATGGTGGATGTCATATAGTCGGGTGAGTAAGTTTTAATATACTGAATGTTGGATGTCAGACAGTCGAGTGAGTAAATTCTAATATACTCAATGGTGGATGTTAGACAGTCGAGGGACTAAAATATTTAATATACAAAATATACAAAACCAACTGACGCGAGCGCCACCTTCACATCTATACACTGGAACTAAATATATACATAAAATTGAAAATTAAGCATTATGACATCCAGCTGAAATTTTTTTGGCGCTCTTTTAAACCTACTTTATGATGTTTGAACCCCAAAAACGTTGTGACATCCGAATTTGGATGTCACATCGCAAACGGATGTCATAAAGATACCAACATTTTTGCGACATGATGTCACAAAGTCGGCAGGACGAATCTATATATATATATATATATATATATATATATACAGGGTGTTACTTAATTGCCGCGTTTGAGAATCCACATCGGATGCATTTTTTAATCTCGAGCGTTTTTTATTCACATCGGACACCTGTTCCATTACATTTACGTATAATGAATCACGTGATCAAAGATTTACTACATCTCAGATGCATCCAATGATAGGCCGTAATTCCAAGGGCGCATGCTTGAACCAAGTAGAAACGTTTAACGATCGAAATTAACTTGATCTTATTGTTAATTTTAATAAAAGTGGTTTTTACTTTTTCCTTAACAACGAAGTAAGATAAAAAAAAGTTGTATTTTTAACTGCTTAATCGAAAAAAAAATATATAAAAGTTGAAAAGTCAGTGGCGTACATTTTTTTGTAAATATTATTCATAAGACTGCTCCTCATCGCGACGCCTTTGAAACTCATAATTATCTTCTAGTCAGTGTAAACTTAGCGTCTTATCACAATGAAGATCACTGCCAAATTTCAACAAAATAGGAAAATGGATCTTTGAGATATTAATAAAAAACCTATTCCTTTTAAACTTTGACACCTGTATCTTGAAAAAAAGACTTTTAAGAAACATTTTTATATAAACGTTTATACTTGAAATTGGTTCAGCAATGCGCCCTTGGAATCACAACCTATCTTAAGTAACACCCTGGAAAAGGCGGGAAAACCAGGACAATTTACGTGAAAAGCGGGACTTCGAATTATTAAAAAAAGGCGGGACAGATTAGCAAAAAGCGGGACTGTGTCTCCTATGGCGGGACGTCTGGCAACCCTGGCTTTGGGGATGTGCCACTAAAAGTACCATCCAAGTTATTCAACATTTCCAGAATAAAGTATTAAAGAACATAGTCGATGCGTACTGCCACAATACTGATCTTTATATGGATCTTAAAGTGGAGACTGTTGAAAATACAATACAAAAATTTGCCAGTAGTCACCAACGACTGCTCCAACATGGAAACCTTGAGATTATCCAGCTCAACAATGCCAATCTAATAAGAAGACTCGAGAGAACCAAGCCTTTTGAGTTAGTTCAGTGATGTTAAAGCAGAGTATAGTGCAGTTAAGTGTTAAGTGTTATACGTTAACGGTAGTGTAACTAAATAATTAGACTCTAAGGTATACCTAGTGAGTAGAATATTAGTTTATGAAGTTTTTCGTCCCTTGATAAGTTAGATTATAATAAAATTGCTAATTGATCTTAATGATAAGATTGTAATAATCATAAATGTTTCTTTATTTTGAGCATTTATTAAAAAAAACTATTTGTTTCAGATAAGTGCATTTAAAGTAATTTGTGGAAATTAAGCGACTTGCCTTTATATTTTAATAACGTTTAAAAATTAATTATTTGTTTGTTTAAGAATCAATGTTTGAGTTTTGTGTATTTTAAATAAACATGTATATAAATGTCTTGTTTTTAGTCTAATATTTTTGAAAAAAAAAAAGCTAGAATACATTTCTGAAATATTACTGGTTAATATTTCTAAAAGATTTCAAATTTTTATTTCAGAAATATTACTGTGAAATATTATATTTAGAGGCACATTTCAGAAATGTTTCTGATATTTTTCGTGATATTAATACAACATTACAAATGTTTCAATGCAATATTTTTGAAATATTTCTGAAATGTGTTTTTGCTGTATGGGTACTTGATATAAATATTTAAAAAATAGAAATATCCATCAGGCCATCGAATTAAATTATTTTTCTTGTTTAAAAGACCATGCTGCTGACAACAACAAGAACCACATTTTTTAATTGAATCAATCATTTCAAAATATTTAAATATAAGGATTCATTTTATGACAACAAAAATATCTGAAGTTGAGGACCCGATAAGGCAATATTATATCAAATTAATATTATTTAAGGGTCAGTAATAAATTTATTTATGTATACGTTTTCTAATTAACTTAATTTAATAATAGTGTCATTATTAACTAAAAAACATCTTTTTGTAACACGTACAGATCATTTTGTTTTATTCTGCGGATTTTACAAAAACACTCACTTTATTATGTAAACGGTTTCATTCATTTATTTCAATTTTTTTTTCTTGTGTCTTATTTATTGTTACTTATATATTTTAATTTTTACGCTTTGAACTTGCTTTATACCTAAAAAGATCAATACAATAAATACAAGTTCATTTTTTATTTTCAACATGTTACGCCTCTGGTCGAATACCGTTGGTATCAGAATGGAACAAGATTTTCAGCGGCGTTAATGAGTTCTCTCTTTATTACCTAGTCTAAGGTGTGTACAGTGTATACATATAAGGAAAGTATAGGAATTATGATTTTTTCGACCTCTAGTTTTTGACGGATTTTTACGTTTTGAGGTCCCCTGAATCAGTTTTGACTATTTTCGCGATGATGTCTGTGTGTGTCTGTATACTCGATAACTCATCAACGGATACAGAGAAAAACACTAAATTTTAAATTTAAGCTTCATTCCGGTCTGCGGCGAGCTGATTAGATTTTGGACAGAGTCGAAACATCGTGGGGGGGGGGGGGTACTTTATAGGGGGCCGTTTTTATAATTTATTCGAGAAAACAAAATCTTCAAATAAAAGTTGCTTGTAATATTATCTATTTTTGTCTTATACAAAATTCGAGAAATTTAACAAAAAGTGCGAAATTCGAATTTTAAAAAAAATAATCAAAATAAAAGGTGTTCGCAATGTCATTCTCTATAATTCTTGTCCAATACATAATTTCTCTAAAATGGACTCTATTCGAGATAATTGAGAAAAATCCAAAATTTTAAATTTAAGCCGTTAACTCATTAAATTATGGGCATAGTCGGAACATCTGGGGGGTAATTTGTAGAGGGTCGTTTTTTACTTTATGGAATATATATTATTTAAGCTTAGAGAAGAAAATTATCTAAATAAAACTTGCTTGTATAATGTTATTCTGTATAATTTTTGTTAAATACATAATTTTCCTATTCGACAAACTTGACAAAATGTGCAAAATTTTACTTTTTAAGAAAATTGTTCAAATAAAAGTTGTTTGCGATATCATTCTATATAATTTTTATTCAATACATGATTTCTCTAAAATGGACCATAATGGAAAAATTTTAGAAAAAGTAAAATTTTAATTTCAATGTATATACAGGGTGTTTCAAAAAGGTATGTCATAAATTATACCACGTATTCTTGGGTCAAAAATAGAACGATTAAACCGTACTTACCTATATACAAAAGTGCACCCAAAAATAGTTACAGGGTGTATAAGATAAAAATTTAAATGAATTTTTTTAACATTGCTCTTAAACCGTTTGACATATTTTCATGAAATTTTATATGACGTGTTGGAATACCATGACTAACAAAATCGAAGTAGAGGCAAAATATTTTTTTTTATTTTTGTAGGATTTTGAAGGGTGTCACCGCCCCTTTCTCTATTCAACTTTTTTGTAATATAAAATTTTATTAAAAATCGAACGCTACTGAAATGCAACATCTATTTGGAAACTTTTTTGTCTCTTAGTATTTGTTTGTAAAATGTTTGGTTTAGACGATACATCCACTTAAAATGACATATTCAATGTAAATTATACGTATGCAAAAATATCAAAATTCGATTTTCATTGTTAAAACTGTGTAGTAAGTGTATACAGGAGGAGAATGTAATTTTGAACACCTGTTAAATTAAATGTTTTTATTTTGATGAAATTAGTTTGTAATTTAAAAATAAACTTGATTTTGATATTTTTCATACGTAGAATTTCCATTGAATATTTTTAAGTTGTCATTTCAAATGGCTGTATCGTCTAAACTAAACTTTTTACAAATACTAAGAGACAAAAAAGTTTCCAAATGGATGTTGGATTCCAGTGGCGTTTCATTTGTAATTAAATTTTATACTACAAAAAAGTTGAATAGAGAAAGGGGCGGTGACACCCTCCAAAATCCTACAAAAATAAAAAAAAATATTTTGCCTCTACTTCGATTTTGTTAGTCATGGTATTCCAATACGTCATATAAAATTTCATGAAAAAATGTCAAACGGTTTAAGAGCAATGTTAAAAAAAATTCATTTAAATTTTTATCTTATACACCCTGTAACTATTTTTGGGTGCACTTTTGTATAAGGCAAGTACGGTTTAATCGTTCTATTTTTGACCCATGAATACGTGGTATAATTTATGACATACCTTTTTGAAACACCCTGTATATAATATACCTATATAATGTTGTGTGTGGAAAATGTATGTTCATCTTCTAAACATTTACAGAGACGATACAATAGGTTGTACAAAATAACCGGAAAAGGCCTGTAATAACTAGACAGGAAAGTCATGTGTTGGAATCAGATTTTTTTGTATCATGGTTTCTTAGTGATTACAGCTGGGATCTTTGAGTCCGGAGTTCGAATCCTACCCGTGCCGGGATTGTTCTCTAATTAATAATTTACTCTTAATTGCTACATGATTTGGCTTATTGTTTTTAATTCAGCTGAATAAAAGCCATCTCGTGTGTAAACAGAAGAAAACGCGCGCAATTTGTTTTCCAATTGACAGTTTTTGTTAAAACGAATAATGTTATGTTGGATATAGGGTATTAATGTACAGCGACCTAAAATATCTATTCTATCTCCTTCCGCTAATGCATCAAGACCTATAACGACCCTGTCAATCCTATCTTCTCAAGGAAGTGTAGAATTTTGAGTATCTTTAAGTTAGATAGATTGACCCCTTCTATTTGGTATGCTCTTAAGTATAGTGCCTTTGGATTCTGGAGTGCTACACATTTAGTCAGAATGGGAATGGAGGTTTCATCCTTCTTACAAAATGAATAATTGAATTATAACTATGTATGTATCAAAGGTGTTACACAAATATACAGGTCAATTTATTGTCTATTCTAACCAATGAACAGGCGTGGGGTAGAAAGCCAATGTGCATATTGTATCAATAGAACAAGTTGCGACTCTATGGGCGCAGCCATTTTTATTTCTCATCTCACTCGGGAGTATTTATAATAACCATTTTCTGTTTCACATTGTTATTGTTCAATCCACAAGCTGGTGGATCAGACAATAACAAAGTGAAATAGAAAATGGTTGTTATAAATACTCCCGAGTGAGATGAAAAATAACCTGTCTTCGCCCATAGAGTCGCATCTCAAGCCTATTGACAAGCATTCTACCCCACTCCAGTTCATTGATTCTAACAAGTTAATATCATTTTATGACACATCTTTTTTTAACGTTAATGGCACTAAGTGGCACGTAACGCCATCTTACTGGAATATACTCATAATAAAATTCCTAGTTTTTAAGGATATTTATGTTTTCGACAAAATATTACCTTCTAACATCTGCTGATATAAAGCCCCAAATTATTGCACAAATTGTTTTTTACTTTAGAGTGTTGGCTATTTTTATTCAAGTGTATGTATACATATTTATATACAACTTTTATCCTACCAAAATAAGTTAATTATATTTTTGTTTGAACACCTCATGGTCAAAATGAATACTTTTCTTTGACAATAAAGTATACTTTTTAAACTCAACTTTAACAATTAAATAGATAAATAACAATAAGGGTTAAGTGGAAGAACATTTTCCAAGTTTTCCTTTTAACTTTAGAAAGTGAACTTCGCCTTTTGTTTTCTTTAATAAACTGTTTTTTGTATAATGTTCTCATGAAACAATAAAGACCATTATTATTATTATAAATAGTTTACTGTTCCTTCTAGAGACATGAACAAGCAGGAATTATCAGTTATAAATACTTAACAATTACTAAATTTACTTTATAAGATTACACAGTAGAAATAAATAAATTAAGTTGAAATAAATACATTGAGAAAGAAAAAATTAGAATATAAGTGTAAAAAAATTGTTCTCATTAATTAATTATAAATGATCTTAATTTCATTGCACCGCTTAAGAACTGGTATAATTGCCAAATTTGGTTTTCGTCTTTTGATGCTAGTAAGGAATCCAAATCGTTTGAGTGACCCCGCCTGTCACACTTTGACAATTCCTCACACAAAGTACAAATTTTGACTAATCACTCCCAAATAACACTGCCCCATTGATCTTGTGTATAATTATTAGTTTGTTTTCCCCTAATAAAACAATTTTTTTTTGTCTTACTGTTAACAAAGGGTTCTATACAGGGTGATTCCGAACTTTGCGTCCAAATTTGTAGGGGTGGTAGTTCGCATAATTTGAGAGCGATTGGCAGATTTCATTTTTCTAAAAAAATTTTAATAAACAAAATAGAGCCATTATAAAAAAAATCAATAGTCGCCTGATCGGTTACTCATCGGGATTTACAACTCAAAAACAGATGCGATTTGCAAATTTCTCCCTCCGCCCGGTCGGTATCGAAAGACGTAGCCGATTGTTTTTCTAGTGCATATTGCTTTGTTGGGTTGTTTACCTCGCGTTCAGAGAATTTTATTTATAGCGCGCACCAGTCGAGGACCGTACCTGTTTAAAATTTTTAATTATTTTAATTTTAAATATTTTAGAAAAATAAAATCTGCGAATCGGTCTCAAATTATGCGAACTACCACCCCTACAAATTTGGACGCCAAGTTCGGAAACACCCTCTATAAATATTAGCAAATTTGATCAACTGGAAAAAATTCATTCCTTGTATAGTCCAAATCAATGTTTAAAATAAATTGGTCCATTCATATTTCATATTGTTGCATTAATTTTGTCCAGGAGTGTAGGTGTAGAACATAGGTCGGGATCTTACTGAATTTTTATATGTAGGTGAATCAACATAAAATAAGTGGCTAAGTTATTAGAGCCTTGAGGAAAATGTTGCAGTAAATGCTAGTAATTTTTGTTATTAATAATTATATTAATTACTCGATACTAATTAACAGTATACTGTGTGTCTAAAAATACACGGGAAAACAAGTTTGTTAGTATTCCCCAATTAAAAGGAGACTAATAGAGTATCCAAAGTAGATGACGATACAGAAAAAAAAAACATATTTAATGTGTGTTTTCATATAAAATAGGAATTTATTTAATACCATTTCTAAGCAAGTAAAACAAACAAGACAAATAATAACTAATTATTGTTTATATGTTTTAAGCCCTAATGAATACAAATGTAGGTAACATTAATTATATTATGCAAGCAGTTAAACAACAAAAGATAAAGCACGAATTGTTATGAAAAATTAATTTGGCCCAGCCTTCTTATTGGACATAATTCTGAATTTAAAAGGTAAGTCTCCCTGTTCATTTAAATAATTCTTTATTGTAGTAAATGACATTACGACGCATTTTTCTTCGGTAAATGTTTTTTCTACATCAAAAGGATCATTTGTGCAAATCTCGGTTACTTTAAATTTTCTCAGTCCATTGTGCACTTCAAATTCATAAAAAAAATTTTTTGCTTGAGACTGCAATCCAATGAGCTGGAAGTGCCAGTAACATTTTTCTTTAGCCTTATCAACTTTGTGTTTATAATAAAAATAGTGTTGCCCATTGAAAAAGGAAATGATCTGAACATCATTAAAATCTGTATTAAAATTGACTTTTATGGTAGCTTCAGTTTTATATTCCATTCTGGTATAATCTCTATGAGAATCTTTAAAATGTTGATAAATATCAGAGTAGTTTCCTGACCAATTGCATGACCATTTAGCAAATTTGTTACCTTCACACTGAAACCTTCGAAATTTACATTCAGCTTCATGACTCTCTTTATCTTTAGTAGTTATTGCAAACTTACATCCTTTTGAAATATAAATACAGTTTAGTTTTAGAACATTTTTCAATCCTTCTATCAGCTGTTCCAATTGATAATTTCTTGTTTGGGATAGAGGTCCTCTACAGCAAGGGCACATTGTTATGTGCGTATTTTTAATACATACATCACACATGCTATGTCCTCTTAAACATTGGATTATTGGACATTTCATTGTTTCTAAGCAAATCGGACACATCATAACATGCTCAGGGCTAAGAGTCGACATTTTCTGCAAATAAAATATTTATATAATTTTTTTATTAAATTAATATATACCAATGTGATCAGAAGACATCAGAGTGTATGTCATTCTACCATTAAGTAATATACAGGGTGTGCCACAGGTAACGTCTCGGTCTGTGGAGACAAACTTATTTTATTTTTTAAAATCTGTTTTCACAGAAACATGTATATCAGAAAAGACAACAATTTAAAACTAATTTCAATTATTAGAGGGTTCTCCAAGAAAGTGATACATATCTAAGTTAGGTTTTTTAAATAGGACACGTCCTGTTTATTTTATATTTGAATTGCCCGTACATGAAAATCGTATCGATTTCATTGATCTGTATAGTGCAAAAGAAGCAATTTAAACCATTTTTTTTGCGGTAAATGGTTTATGATATTGATCAAAATTTATGCCGTTTGTACTACTTTTTTCAATTAGAAACTAATCTGTACAGGGAGAGTGTAAACTCAAATACATCAATTTCTTATTTTTTGTAAATGGACTACCCTGTATTTTATACCATTTAAAAGTACCTTAATTAAAGTTTCATTTGAGTTCCAGATACCTAAAGTTAATAATTTTCGGAGTTTTTTAAATTTTAATGATAAAAAAATACTTCACAATATAGTTTAATGGCCACTGGTTAACACTTTCGCTGCCCATAACCGTCATAATAGTTCCCATACAGCAAACATTATTTCAGAAATGTTTCAGAAATATTTCCAACGTTTCAAATATATAATATTTCAAGCACAAGTTTCTGAAATATTTTAGTTAAATATTTCACTGAAAATGTTTCTGAAACATGGTATATATGTTACACAAAAGGTTATTAAAAGGGTTATGTTGTAAAAGGCCAACAATTAATTAAGAATTTCTGATTTGTAAGATGGGATATTTAGTTATTTTATTTTATCATGTCCCTGTCCAGCCACCAGCTAGAAACAAGCCCTATATTCTAAATAATTATAGATTTGAGTTGTTGGTTTTTGATATCCATGCGATGTGAACTTGTTATATGAGAAGCAGAATATGTCTTTAGAAATTAAGGTGAGAACTACATAAATATGCTTGCTTTAGGTGGATCTTCATGTTCTGTTTAGACATGAGTATTGTTTTATTATAGTTAATTTAAAACAATATTAATAAAACTATTGTTAATCAAATAATTTTTATAAATCCTTTTTAATTACCTATATTTTGTTTCAGATTAGTACATTTAAAGGAATTGGTGGAAATGAAGCAATTTTTCAGCTTCCAGCCAGTAAAAATAACATCCAAGTTATTCAACGTTTACAGAATAAAGCATTATGGAACATCGTCGATGCATCCTGGTACTGCCGTAATACTGGTCTTCATAGGGAACTTAAAGTGGAGACTGTTGAAAATACAATACAAAAATTTGCCAGTAGTCAACAACAACGACTGCTCCAACATGGAAACCTTGAGATTATCCAACTCCTCAACAATGCCAATCTAATAAGAAGACTCAAGAGAACCAGGCCTTTTAAGTTAGTTCAGTGATGTTAGATTAAAACAGAGTATAGTGCGGTTAAGTGTTATAGGTTAACAGTAGTATAATTAGACACTAAAGTACACTATATAGTGAGTAGAATCTTAGTTTATGAAGTTTTTCATTCCTAGATAAGTTAGGTAAAAATAAAATTGCTAATTGATCTTAATGATTAGATTATACTAATCGTAAATGTTTCTTTACTTGGAGCATTAATTAAAAAAAAAAAACCTAATTGTTTCAAATTAGTGCATTTAAAGGAATTGGTGGAAATGAAACAATTCACTTCTATATTTTACGAAATATTCTTTAAAACATATTTATTTGTTGGTTTAAGAATCAATGTTTGAGTTTTGTGTATTTTTTAGTTAGAAAAAAAAAACTAGAATACATTTCTGAAATATTACTATTTAATATTTCTAAAAGATTTCTAATTTTCTGGCATATTTCAGAAATGTTTCGTAATATTTATACAACCTTGCAAATGTTTTAATGTAACATTGTTGAAATATTTCCGAAATGTGTTTGTGCTGTATGGGTTCTTTCCCCCATGCCCCTGATGTTTTGGAATGTCATTTGAAAATGTATGCTAAGATGAATGTAGATAAGCCGCCATGCAATGAATTGTCTTTATAACCCCATAGACATGTGAAAGGGTTCTGAAATTGGTACATTATGAAAATTTGGGTTTGATACTATGTGAATTTAACATAGCAAGGCTTTATTAGGTTTTAATTAAATGATGTGTGTAATTGCTCGATATTTCAATTTGTGGTATAGACAAGCAAACAAGACTTTTATAAAAGTTATATGGATTTGAATGGAACACTGTATTTTATATCTCAGTTTTAGAATTGTTTGGTAATTTTGTATTGAACAAAAGAATATTTTAAAAAAGTACTACAGGGTTGGCAAGCAATTAATTTTCGGTGAAATTATAAAATGACACACACCCCAAATAAAATTATCAAAATTGAAGCAGAGCTTATCAATGATTTGAACAATATTTACAATACAGGCTTATACCTAAGATACCAAGCTAATAGACATGATAGAACTAGTTTATTTTATACCGAGGGTTTTGAAACATCTCATAAATATGACTCCTTTTAAGTTCAGTTTACTCAATTTTTTCAAATGCAACACCCTGTATATCATTTTATCAATCAATTCATTATAAATTTACTTATCTAACGGTACCATTAGACATATCATCAGTGGGTAATTGACCGATAGGTATTTTATTATTGAAGATATAAAGACATTTTTGATACAAAAGTTGTAGGACCATATTTTACAAATATCCTTAAATATACAGATAAGTTCATAAATGAGGGGTGGACCAAACACCCTGTATAACAAATTTTATTGTTCTGATATCGTCGAACAATTTTAATGGACTTAATATTTCTAAAAATGTTTTGCCTTTTCATTAATTTGCTATATAGGGTGTGTGTCAAAACGCAATATTACGATTTTCTCTTTTTTTTTTTAATGGAATACTCTCTATGTTACACCACAAATTTAATTAACTAATGATCTAGTTTCTTTACTTTGTATGTTGTTTGGCATTCCTTACACCAAAACTGATTTTTAAATTTTATTCACAATATTAATTGTAAGTAGAAAATCATTTATTAAATCTAACAAACTGGTTACGAAAACTTACATTAGCATTTTACCCTAAGTACATGTTTTGAAAAGCCAATTAGAAAAATGTGAAAAAATATTAATGTTCATAATAAAACCATCTAAATCTTAAAAAAAATTCGTTTGGGAATAGAACGCAAAAAATAAGGAAATTAATTTAAAAATAATAGGTGGTGTAACACACAGAGTATTGTATTTGAAAAAACGATGTGAAAATAACCAAATAGGTGGGACGTAACTACCTACAGGGTGTTTTTGGTTTAAAAAACTGTTTGGTTCTCCCCTCATTTATAGACTACCATGTATATTTAAGAATAATTGTAAAAAAGTTCGTACAACTTTTATATTAAACATTTCTTCTTATTTTCAATAACTATACAGTTATCAATCAATTACAGACTGATGGGAATTGATTGAGCCATATTTAAAACACTGTATAAAATGAATCAAATCTATCATCACAGCTTTGTCCTTATAAATCTTTATTTTCAACAATTTTAAAACCATTTGCCTATAAATAATTTATGAATATTTTATTTGGGATCTGCATCATTCTCTAATTTCACAAAAAATTATTTCTTCGCAACCTTGTATATTTCTAAATTATAGTATTACCATGACACTCTAAAATTGAAATAAAATACAGGGTGTTCCATTTAAAAAACGTTTTCACTTTCCAGGACAAAGAGTAACATCTTGCATATCGAAACATATTTTTAAATTATGTTTTTCAAATCCACATAACTTTTTTCAAAACATGTTTGCATGTCTATAACACAAATTGAAATATCAAGCAATTACGGACTAATGTGACATCCTGTATAAAACTACGTCTTTTTTCATCTTTTTGAACCAGTCTTGATTGAATAGTCCAGCCTCGCATACAGGATTTCAGCATGATTATAATGCAGCTTCATTTGCTTATTGTACCACCATTTGGATACCCTTATTCTTCCGATTCATTCATTCCAATCGCTAGATGAGCTCCTGAGAACTTACAGTCTCGGGTCACCCATCCAACAAGTGCCTTACTATGGTGATCGATAAATGAATATATAGGTACATCGTCAGCCAGCAGCCCAGTAATATACTTCCTTGCCATCAGTACTTGATATCATATAGAGGTCTATATATTATTCTCTTCTTATTTTGAGTTAACTTTTGTCCCTATTTATAAACACCCTGTATTCATAACAGCTATTCCCCAGCATAAATATTTTATATTTCGATTGTGTATGGCCCATGATGTTAATGAACGTCCAAACTTCTAAATGTTCATATACAGATGAGCCAGGGCGTGTAGTTGGCATTAGAGCTTGGGCAGCGAAAGTGTTAACAGAAAATAGACTGTTAATAATTAGTGATTAGAATCTAACCAGCTGTAATTTATTATCGACTTAAAATTTTTTCGACAATGTTATTAGTGTTGCAATATTTATTTTTAAAAAAGTCAGTCTGTTTTTTAATATGACCTTTAGTCATGAATAAGAGAAGTATTTAAAGTTTGAGTGTTACTTAAAAAGTGCTTAGAAATGTGAGTTAGACCTTTGAAAACTACCTTAAGGCCACCATAAATATTATTGAAGGCTACTTAGATAAATTTATCTAATTAAATAAAATTTGTAACTTATTAAATTTAAAATATAGTAGGTATTATGTGTTCGGTTGCTATTTTTAGTTTTATACTTAATGTAAAAAGTCGCATTAGGTATTGTCGAAAACTTATTTAATCAATAATAAATTAAAGCTGGTTAAATTACAATTACCAATTAAAAAGTCTATTTTCTATTGACCAGTTAAAATTAGAGTATTTTGTAAATTATCTTTTTTCCCATTTAAATTTAAAAATCTCTCAATATTGAGGTGTTTCATTTAAAAAACCTAACTTGGTCGATGTGTATCATTTTTTTGGAGAACCCTGTATAAATGAAATCGTTGTCTCTTCTGATATGCATTTTGCTGTGAAAACAGATTTTAAAAAAATCATAAAGTTTTGGCTCTCGAGACTTTACTGGTGGCCCACCCTGAATAAGCCAGCTACCTATGTGAGCTGGTTTTAAATAAGTAACAAAGAAAATATCTATTTAGTTCTCATAAATTTTAGCCAATATTGTACCTAGATATAAAATGTTTATTATTTTTATGAATGAAAATATTTACTAAATAAAAATCCCAAAATTACCTAAAAATAAAATTATTTTGATAATATTGATAAAAACAGTTAATTTCTTAAACTGGTAAAGGATTAAAAGCAATCAAATTACCTATTACATAATAGTATGCACTTTATTTGTTACTAGCCCATAAAGATTACACTATAATGGGGTAAGTTATATAAACCTGTTTTAACAATTTTAATAAAACTAATTTTTAGTATATCTTAAAGCCAGTTAGTATTAGGATGAGGTATAAAATTCAATTATGCCTATTCGTAATATTTAATAATCTAGCAAAACAAACACATTTTTGATTTTGGAGGTCCAAAAAATTATTTTTATTATTTCATAGAGGTAATTTTGGGATTTATTTTGGGGATTTCCAAGGATAATATTAATATCCTAGTTTTTGGATCTCTAACTAATAAGTTTCCACAACTTTAAAACCGATTGTTATTTATATACTTGTATTGTCTTGCATCAGTAGCAGCTCATGATCAAGCCTACGAGGAGGCTGGTACACCCTGTATACTTAATACAAATATATATTTCTATTAGAATACAATGTAATATTTCTACTTTTGTATTCTAATAGAAATATATATTTGTATTAAGTTGTGCCTTTCATAAGTAGTCTCCTCGTAGACTAGGCCACAAGCAGCCTCTGTCTTGCATTGTTAAGGATAACGAAAACTTAATACACACAGATGGCCTGGGGGAAGTGTCTGCATACATTAGAGAGTTTTAGCAAATGTACGTAAGATTTCCGCTAACGTTACGTTAAACTTAGATTGTGACCTTTTTCATAAAGATTGAACGGATTAGATTACAGTCTATCCCTAAGGTAACGTTAGCGGATGGTTAGCGGCTGTTTGCTAAAACTCCCTATTTTGTAAGTTCTCCTAGACATTGCCAATTAGTAGTTTGTTAAACAATTGAATTTTTACTGTCAGAGGTTGGATTCGAAATCTTATAGGTATACTTATTCATCTCAAAAATGTTTCATTAAATTTTGGCATTTTTTTGGGGATTTCCATGGAATATAACTTTTTTCAAATTGATATCTATCAGTCTACCTATTAAGCTCATGTATTTGAATCCCTTTAGCTACTTTTAGGACTGATGTTTTCAACTCTGAATAAAGTTATACATGTAAGTTTACTTAGCAGTTTAGCAACTATATAACCTATAACTTAATCATGTAGGTAGCTACTTTCAACTGTACTTAAAGGTAAAAATATTGGCCCTTTGTACTTTAATTTGTAAACAGATATTATTTTCACCAGTTTTACTTATATTTGACACACATACCTACATATTCATGATTATATGAGACTATATTTTATATCAGGCATTTTTACTGATAGAGTCACTTTTCCTATAACGTTTTAGAAAAAAAAATATAATTTAAAATTATATGTATATATCATTAATTTAAATCAATAAAAAAAATACTGGCTTTATATGCAATAACTATTTATTAATTGACTAAAGTAATATTTTCTTTTCAACAGAATTTGTAAACCTAATAAAAACTTATCATTAAACAGGGGAAACCCAAAACATTGTTATTGTACTGGGACTAAAATATAAGTTAACTTACCAGATCAGTTTATTATTCGTTTGGACTAAAAATAAAGTATAAACAATGAAGTTCTTATCAATGCAATATATTATATCCTACCCATGGAGGAAAGATTATTAAGAGTTGCCGTATCTTTATAGAAATTTGGCAACAAGTTTGCTTGCAGCGACCTGTGGAAGCGGGTGGTTCAACTAATCCTACTCTGTCGGTAATATAGTTACCTGCAATATTAGCTGTTCAATCATTACTCTGTTGGTAATGCAGTTGCCCGTAATACCATATTTAATTTGAAAATTGGCGGGCTTATTTTACATCCATTAAGAGGAGCATTTATTTTAACAATTATTATTTTCCATCTAATACGAAATATAGGCATCCAAAATTTCAGTTAATTTTTTTCATTTTTAGTGAAAGAAAAACATGTAAGTGAAGGTAGACGTTCGTTCCTCTGGAGCAACTTTTTTAAAATTTGATCAATTTTCATGGCAAAAATCGCAAAATTCTGTTTCATAAAGACTCTCAATTTTTGAGAAAATAAATCAGATTTCAGAATAGTGGCTCCAGAGAAACAAATATTTCACTTTTACCTGAATGTACATATTATTCATTCACTAAAAATTAAAAATAAACTAGAAATGTCCATAGCTCTATTACGTATTGGTTAGAAAAAGATAATTGCTAAAGTAAATTTTTCTCCTCTTAATTATATTTAAAATTTTGCTTTTTTATTAGCTGTTTGTTACAATTATGAAATGCCAATAAAAATGTAAAATTCTATGACAAATAACTATGAGGGGTAAAATAAATACCATACAAAGTTTTATATAATTATATTTACTAAAAATTCCCAAGAAAAATAAATTAAATTAATGGTAATACAACAATAATAATAGATTTTCCTACACTTCAACCTACATGAGTTAAACCCCAAGAAGAGCTTGTGAGTGGCAAGAATAGTTATTATTATTTGCTATGGCACTCTGGGCTGACTTAAAGATAACCGATAGTGCCATATTATTTGCAGGTGGGTAAAACCCGGATAACCCGGCCTACCATCATTATTTGTATATATTAGTTTATTTCGATACAAAGTACAATCTATTTTTACAAATGTTTACTAGTTTCTATAAAAAATACTCCTAATTTCACGAAAATGTTATTCTCTAAAGATTATCTAATGAGTTTGACTTAAAAACATTCTAGTATTATAAATTATCTCCAAATATTTATTATCTTTAAGAAAGTTACTCTAATATCAGAAATATCACATTATTATTTAGGTGTACGTTAACTATCTTCGGTTAAAATAATGAATATCAGAAATTGCAAATAATTCATGTACTTGATTTGAAAAAACTAATTTTCTAAATAACAAAAATATTCTTGTTGAATCTTGGGAAATAAGATAAAAGGCAACCATCCATATAAACTGAAACAGAAAAAAAATTAAATGCAGTAACTTCAATCATTTTGTTTATCTTTTTGGTCTTAAAATATTGCCACAGCTCTCATACTAGGTCTGTCCGGGTTCTTCAAAAATACATTGAGAACTATCAGGAGACTAGTTGACCAGTGGACAGTTAATAGTTGTATCCGACAAATAATTTGGAATTAAACTGTTTCACTGGTTCTCGGACAGTTTGCATCCAGTTTTAAAGAAACCTGAACAAACCTACATTATAATAGTTTTGAATTAAATTGTTGAAATATCTTTGATTCTGAAATTTTGACTGCAGTTTAAACGTCACATTAGGAATTATAGGGCATTTTTTAATTTGCAAATTTTACTTTTCTGTTTTCTATAAAATTTATTTAAAAATCCATTATCGAAACGTTGTTCCTTATGTAAGATTCAAATTCAATTGATGACTGACCGTTTTTGAAATTTTGATCTTCTATATTATTGGAATGTAACACAGGTAATCTGGAGGTGTGATAACAACATTACTAAGTATTATTATCTTTGGTGTATCTGGTTTTGAGGGTGCTAAGCAAGCAAATCTTAGCAGTCTTAGTCTTGAACAATTTGTGTTTGTAATCGATTTCGTATCAAAATTATCTCATAATTCATGATTGGTTTCACATGAAATGTTTAAAATGTGGCACCATTCTTTCTTTGATTTGGAAATTATGTATTTTCTCTAGTTAAAGCATCAAAATACCTTTACTTAATTTTAAATAATCCTAAATAACATATCTAAAACTAAAATTAATAAAAAATACTCTCACTCACATGTTTTCGTCGGCGGCAACCATAACCATATTGTTTTTTTGTTTACTTTTTGTTGATAGCCAGTGTTGTTCCTAGGGATTTTTGAATTGTACAACTTTCAGTGTCAAAATTGTACACTTTTACTTTCGATTGTACAACCACTAATTAATCTTCTTCTTTTTTATTGACATACTATGGCCTACTACTTTCCCATGCTTAAAATTCTTTTTTTTTTCCAGTTTAAAATATATTTTTGATGTAAAACGGTGTACTGATTGGTCGCGAATGGCGCCAAATTTAAACTTTTATTTTTTTATTAATTTTAATGCATGCTATTTAACAAATCGTAGACTTTTTGAGCGAAGAAAACCTTTTATATACCCGATTTTACATAAATATTTAGCAATTTCAAATTGTACAACATTTCTGTCTTTTTTCAAAAGTGCGTACAACAGTACAACCGCATAACTGATTGTACAACTTTTTGTACAATTGTACAACCAGGAACAACACTGTTGATAGCGCGCGCGTCACCGTGGCAGCGGTCACACGGGGGGGAGCCAGCAGGCATGTAGCGGACATAAAGACAGGTTAACATTGTACAAATAACTAAGTGAAGGCATGATTTTTTAATTTGGTTTAATATATAAATTAAAATTGTTGAAATAATACTTTTTTGTGTTACTGAGCGAGATGTTATTAAATTATTCAGTGTGCTTTACATTTTAATACAATTTGGTTATTGTAAAACGGACTTCAGAGCACCCAAGCGCCGGGTGGTCTGCGCAGTAAACAGGTTGGCATATTTTGCATATGATTTAAACCCCCGTGATCCTACCTACTAACATCGAAAATAATGCATGATCATAAACTTGCTGTGGAACTGGCATGAAATACAAAACAATCATGAATCAACACTTAACGCTGTCAGCAGTCAACATTTTTTTCAAAGATAACAAAACGGACAACAGTGTTGCCAATTTTACTGATTTGTTTATCTGAGATTTGATGTGCTTTGGTATGTGAAGACAGAGATAAGGAGGCGAAACAGGATAGGTACGAAATACGGTCCCAAAAAAAAACGAACGCTAATTGAGCTTTTTTTAATTCACCGTAAGGGCGCTGGTGCTAGTAGCGCTGTTCAAAATACATGGCTTCTTATGGGAATTTTACATAATTTTGTCAAAATAATAAAAATAAACTTGTTTATTGTCAAATAAAGCACAGAATTTACTGTTGTATTTATTTCTAAATAAGTCTCGCATGTTTTAATTGATAATTTATTTAATTTTATCTATATAAAATGCAAATTAGAGAGATATATGACCAAATTCGAAAAGTTTTGCTAAATAGTGAAATTTGGTAAGTACAATTTTGTGTCTAATTTTTTTTGAACTATACCTAAATATAGTTTTAAGAGCAAAATAAAACACAGTTAACAGATTTTTTTTATTGTTATAATACAAGCATAAAGGGAAATTTTGGAATGTACATGACCCATCCTTTAATTTCGGCATTCCCCTTCTTATTTTGCTAACAGTTACCATCAGTAAAAAGAGTCTTATAATATTTGCAAATATCTTCTAAAAAGTGTAGAACAGCATCATCTCTAGGAAGTGCTTTATCGGCCCTAGTAACGATATATAAGCTGCCACTGTTCTAAGCGTTTAGGATCATATGAAAAACATTAACAATGACAAAATTGAGGTTCAACAAAAAAAAAACAGTAGCAACCCTTCATCAAACATTAAAACTCTATAAAAAAACAAATGTACTTTTCTAGTAAGTTAAATTTAATGTATAATTATTGTTGTTTGTAAGTCAGTGTAATAACGAAAATGGTCTATGATTTAAAATAAGATAAACGATGGACCTGTATAAATTAAAATTTATTCTCAGTCACAGAACCATTTACAATTTAACATTCAAAAACGATCTTAAAACTAGGTTATGTGTCAGGTGAACGTTGACGCTTACAATTTAACAGTTTTGCCAACATGTTACGATACTATATACAGTCAGGATCTATGACTGTAAAATTTTATTTTATAGAAACTTGTAATAAAATAAACTACACTCCATGATACGTGTTGTGACTAGTTTACAGTAAATATTATATTTAGACATAAATACATTATTTTACTTACATTAGAAGCATTAAAAAGACATTGAATTGATTTCTCCTTGTGTTTTCTTTAATTTTTCATCTGATTTGTATCCTGTTTTACAATCTGGAAAGAAGCAAGTCTTGCTTTAATGTTTTTGTCACTCATGTTACTTGTACTCAGGTACTTTTTTCACATTATTTTAATTCTTTTCACCAATTTTTAAAAAAATCACTTCATTTTGCATTGCCTTGTATAGAAAATGAACGGCAGTGACGTTCGGCCTGCAAACTACAGTCAATTTAGGAAGGACAGAAATTTGAAATTTGATCATTGCCGATTCGCCTCCTTCTATCTAGTCTTCACATTTGGTATTTAAATAGTAAATATGTTAAAGTAGAGAGTAGTACTGGCCGGAGCGTGTTCCTTTTTAAAACCCGGGCGATGCGATGTACGGACTAAAAACAGCCACTAATAAACGTTCAAATTAAAAGGTCGTTTTGTCTAGGTGTTTTGGAAACGTCGTTCTGTTTTTGAGAACGTCTGTGTCTGGACTATGAAGACTGTCTGGACGACATATAGAAAGTAAGTGGGATTACAGAGGTAAATGCTACAATGCTAGGCGACTCCCTAAAATACATGATTCGAAATCGTCCGAATGTGGGTCTATCATATATCTTATTACGTAGATGAAAATAAAGTCATAGATAGAATAATTAAAATCCAGAATTGGCCAACAAAATTTGATAATTTCTTTCCGCTTCAAAAATAACACCCTCTATAACCAAATTTGACATATCTGATAACATATTTCAAAAGTGCGGAAAAATCGATTTAGATAAGTGATAAGCGCCTTGCGTTTTAGATGTACTAATTATTTGTTAAAAAAATAGATTTTTAAAAATTCGTCAGGTTTAGTGTGTATTTAAAAATAATTTATTATACCCAAATGTTACGCTCCAGACGTGTCTTGAAATTTCTATAAAACACCTCCACCATTTCTTAGACTGATCAATGTAGCGCATTCGCCATTATCTACACTCCATCCAAATTTCTAGATTTTTCCTCATGGTTCTGGTATATTCCAGACTGATCGGCAGTGATCATAGTCGTTCCACTACCATAGTCGTCCATTAGGGAGTGTTTCATAGGTTGACTTATTTCATCGAATATTTGTTGGTAATCTTTAAAGTGGAGACCGAAATAAAACAGAGGAGAAATTAATGAATTAGAGCATGACTGGATTGGTTGAAAATGGCTCGCACGTCATTGTCCCCCCCTTAAGAGATAGTTCCTCCTGGAACTTTTCTGGAACTAACTAAATGTTTGTATCTGCAACCTTCGAGCATTCCAAGTCTGCAACAGGATCCTTGTGACGACATCTTGATCTCCACATAATTCTTACCTTTAGTTTTGACTTGCATGTCATTTCAGTTTAAGACTTAGGTCATTGAGATAGAATAAAGCGGAGATGCTATGACGATGCTAAATTGTCCGCACTTTTGTATTACATTTTTACGTCAATGTCAAATTCGAGATAATGTAGCTGGTCAGTTTTGGTGAGAATAAATGCCATTTTTCTTTAAATAGTTTCATATAATGATATAAAATTATTTTCATTTAGTCAGTCTTTAAATATAAAATTATTGACTTCAAATAAATCAAAGTACGACTCAAGTCGCCATTTTGATTACACTTTTCTGTCACTTAAAGTGAGTCCATTTTGTCATATCGCAAAATAGTGCTTATGTCGTCTCTACTTTATACTATCTCGATGACTTAGGTAGATCGTTTTTATTTGAGGTTATTCAAGTGTCAATGTCGAAACTGATGTCATCATTATCAGAAAGTATGTGTTTTCAGAGCATTATGTTAAGCACATACAAATCAAAGTATGTGATGTTAAGTCTTAGGCAGGTATATCGTGTCGATGTCATTTGAGGTGCATCCTTATTCGTCGAGCCTTGACGACCGTTGATACGGATACGGGAAAGAACAGAAGAACGAGAGATATAAAAAAAACATTGACGAAGACAGAACAAGACAGACGTTCCTCATATGTATTATTTTATTTTTTGAAACCAAATAGAAAGATTTTTATATTCTTAGGCGTCTTACTCCACAACCTACAATCGTCGTTTACAATCTCTAGTTACAGAGAAGTAACAAAGTGCGCCCTTCCCTGTAATATGGACCCCAGGCGAGTAGCTGCAGACCAGTATTCGGACTTTGATACCTTTGAAGATTACTCTCACCATGTTCCTAATGATCCTCAAATCCATCTGGTTGCATTCTATCTTCGGCCTGGGTAGTTTTTGTATATTGGACACCAACATGTGCTCCCTCAAATTAAGGGATAAGTGAATCGATCGCCGAAAATGTTCATTGTTACCAGGTAGAAAAGGTAACGTGATCTGTCTTGAAGTTGCAATTAACCTTCAAGTTCTGTTGATCGACCAAATTTCTACTGGAAAACAGATGGCAGTCCGCGTACATAGTTGATGCTAGCAGCAAGCGAGTAGTCTTATAGAACCCTGAGCAGATCTTGTTGGTCCTCAGTGTTAACACCATATCTTGCTTTCCAGGTACCTCCATATGCACTCATAAATACCTCTATGAACCTGGCGACTGTAAATCAATTTTTACTATTTTTTTGTAAACAAATCGTTTGTTCGTAGTTTGTTCTTAAATGTTCGTCAAAAATTTTTATTTCTTCGATTATTTTTTACTTTGAAAAAATAAAACAATTTTTTTTTCACAAGTTGGCGCAATATGCCTAAAGAGGTGAATTTTTTTTTTATTCGACAGATTAATTTTTTTTATTGTTTGTTCGATTGATTCAATTATTTGTTCGACTGTCTAGTCTTTACATTTTTATAAATTTTTCATAATTTATCCGTTATTAATATTCACAACGCTTGCGCTGATGGAATGCCATAGGCGCACTACAAGTTGCATAGATGCAGTAATTTTTTAACATTAATTTTTTCATGTTACACTTTAGAAAAAGCAAATTTATTTTGTAATCAAAAAACGTAAAAAGGTAAAGTAATATTTCGACTTAATTATCTCTTGGAAAAGATTAATAAATAAGTCGAAGGTTAGGATAATTTATTATCATTGCAGTATGTTTAAGGGTATAATAATTTTATTTTAGCTAAATGAAAAAATGACCACCTCCAAAGAACGTTTATTAAAACTATCTAAAGCTGCGGAAAATTGTTATGACTGCTACAAAAATATTTATTTTTGGGTTAAAGAATTATATATTTTTTCAATAGTTTATTTAAACATAGTTTTAAACAGTTTCTTATCTTTAAACTTACAAAGCCCGATATGTTTTTATTTGTAACTAATATCTTCAAATTAATAATATTGGTGAATTTTTACATTAGTTATGAATTTTTCCTTTTTTTTTTAAATAATATAATTTACTGGATCGGAGCACATAACCAAACAATACATCACAGATGTCGAATATCAGTTTATTTTGTTGGCGCATGCGCTATGCATATTAAAATTAAAAATAAACTTAAAAAAATTTATTAAAAATATAGAGATAGTCAAACAAACAGTTGTACTGATCGAACAAACAATAAAAAAAATTAATCTGTCAAATGAAAAAAAAGTATCTCGAATCTAAGGCATATTGCGCCAACTTATTAAAAAAAATTATTTTATTTTTTAAACAATAAACAATATTCGAACAAATAACAATTTTTGACGAACATTTAAGAACAAACGACGAACAAATGATTAGTTTATAAAAAAATTGTAAAAGCTAATTTTCAGTCGCCAGATTCATAGAGGTCTCATAAATTCTTCGAAGGCAAAGGTTATTTCTTGTTGGTCTACTTCTTCTTCTTCTTCTTTTTCTTCTTCTTGGCCATGGTCACCATCAAATGACACCAGCCGGTTTTTATGCACTACCATCGGCACAAAGCACATAGAGGTTCCACGTGAATGACCAAGGTCAAAACCGACAACTGACATTTTTTATGCTATTTGCTCCAAACTCTAGATGGGGCTACTGGTGAAATTATGATTTCTTACTCCATTTTTAAGCCTTATGGAAGAAAAACTTAACCAAAGACTCCAAAGATGTGACGTGTATTTATTTATGTTCTTGGTTAGTTTCATTTTTCCGTCTGATTTTAGTGATTTTTTGTTAGCTTTGGCTTTTGGTTTCTGTTTATAGTTTCGTCTTAGTTATTTGCAAAATTGTGATGTTTCGCTTTTTTATTTCCTACTGTGTTCTGCAATAATTTTGGTGCTACGTTGAAAACTTCGAGAAAAACTTCATTGATTCACCATATATTCACCATGCATCTGCATCATAAAAAGACAAACGGGGACAACAACTAATTGATAATCAATTTATCACTGGACTAGATTCCGAAATCATTTTTCACAAAAGAGAGTAATACCACCATCTGTATTTGGAAGGAAAATACCTATTTATCATTGAATGAATAGTTAAAAGGATTCACCTTTTAATACAATACCTATATTACATTTGTCCTCAGTTAAAAAGACATTTATAAAATATATAACTTTAGTGTTAATAAAATGTAATATCCTAGTCTCTACTTCACATTTAAATTATTGATAGGTATTTTAAAGATTTGAGATTATATATCTATTTGCTCCAAGTAAGTATTCGTTAAATATGTATTATTTGTATTTATTTTTATCTAATAATATTTATTTAAGTTATTAATAAACATATTTTAAGAATGTTCTATTTTATTATTTATTGATATATCTTATATTTATTTAATAAAAATATGCAGAACCAACTCTCCACATTAGACTCCTTATAACAAATTAATTCTTCAAATTTCGTATAATCGACCTAAATTATTTTGTAAAATAAAAGTTTCGAACTTACTAGTTCTATACTTTATTTTATAAAATAATTTATGTGGAAATCATTTAAAATTTAATTTAAAACTACTACCTACTCCTAAAAATTACAATTTGAATTTACCGCCATCTGTCAATTGTCATTTTAGTTCCAGCTCCAAACACAAGGTGGCGCTAATTTGGTTTAAAAGTTTAACATTGCCAACATTGGCGTGGGGTCTCTAGAAGATACATGCTTTGTGACCATCGGTCTTCCGTTTGGCACCTTCCTTTTCTGATGGGGTCTATTACTCATAGCGTAGGTAGTGCATTTCTTACACCAGTCCTTTGCACGATAGTGCAACTGACGAAGTACTCTAGTCTTTGAATGACCAACTGTCTTCTGTTTTCAGAATCATCATCATTTTTGTGTACTCGATTTATTAAACGTTCTTCCAAGAGAAAAGAGTCTCACTGATCCAAATATGACCTAACAGCTACAGGGAGTTTTGAAACTTCTGGGCGAGTGGTTGACAATTTTCCTTTTTCCATCGTCACAGCTTATTTTAAAACGAAATCGTTCTCTTGTTCTTTTTTAATTTTGGTAGGGGCCCACTCATTCTTAACTACCGTTGTTCTTCGCAGTGAAATTTCTTTAGCAGACGTGACCAACCTCTTTCGAATCAGATTTCCTCGGTCACTTCTTTCAGCCACGTTACTCGAATGCTCTCACTTCTACCAAATAAATACAAATAATAAAACATATTTTTCCTACGACCACTTAGGAAAGTGATACATATCACACTATATAGTCCTATGGAAAGTGCCCTATATCACACGCGTATGAATAAAAATTTACTTTCCACCCGCGTACGAATATGCTACTTTCCGCAGTAGCTGTCAGAAAATATCAAACACATTTCTATTTTGATCTATGTAATGTCCATATTAATACTAAAATCGATATGATTGTTGAATTATTGAAATTGTTGTAAATTAGATCCTAGATATTTATCTTTAACAATTATTATTAAAATAATTTTAAAATAACTAAGATATATTTGCTTTTTATTCAGGTTAAACACATAAGCGATTAGATCAATCAATTACAGTAAGGCCTGTTAGCTCAGTTGGTTAGAGCATTAACTTTGCAATTTGAAACCGTCTAGCGACCGCGTTCAAATCATGGCTGTGCCAGATTTTTTTTTGTTTTTTAATTTTTATTTGTTTAGAAATTATGAAAATTGAATAAATACGATTATTGTTAATTATTTTTTTAAATAAATTTTAATTATTATAATAATCTGGTTTTACATTTTTTGATGAAAATATTTTGTGGTCGGAAAAATATTGTGCATCACTTGTGTAAAAAGTGATTTTCCACACTCGTAATGTAATATACCATAATTGTACATTATTTAACGAATAGTTTCTTGTAGCAAATAGGTATACGTATACAATCTGAAATCCTTAAAATATCAATATATTTAAATGTAAAAGTAGAGACTAGGATATTACATTTTGTTAACACTAAAGTTATATTTTATAAATGTCTTTTTGCCTGAGGATAAATGTAATATAGGTATTGGATTAAAAGGACTATTCATTAATTGATAAAAAATATTTTCCTTCCAAATACATATAGTATACTCTCTTATGTGAAAAATTATTTCGCTATCTAGTCCAGCGATAAATTGATTATAAATTAGGTGTACCCGTTTGTCTTTTTATCATACATGATGAATCAATTAAGTTTTTCTCCAAGTTTTGAACTAAGCACCAAAATCATTGCAAAACATAGTAGGAAATAGAAAAACAATACATCACAATTTTGCAAATAACTAAGAAGACACTATAAACAGGAACCAAAAACCAAAGCCAACAAAAAAAAAAACACTAAAATCTGTCAAAAAAGGTCGAAATACAAAAGTCTGAGTCGCTCTCCAACTTTGGTTTCTTTACTGTCGTATCCAATCCAAAATCCTCTCTAGTTACTCACTTTTAAATCACACAGTTTTTTAGCCAGTTCTACTAACTATTTATTTACATTACCTTGAATTCTGACACCAATGTAACGTTTATTAATTTTAATTTATATCCACTAAACACACTAATATATTTTATAATTTAATTTATCCATACTTAATAGCCCTAATTTATATATCACATATACTTATTCACTAAGTTATATGTACATTTGTTATTCAAACTCGTATACTAATTTATGTTAACTGTATTATTCTGCTCACATCGGTACCCCAACTTGAGCTGACTCACTACAACAATAGCCTATTTATATAAACATTTGGCCAATCCAAATGTTCTCGCATTCACCAAAACTTTCTACGAAAACCCTGGACATCCTCCCGCCATTACGTACGTCGGCAGATCCATCATTTTATAGACTGTGGTGCTTCCGGTAAATTCTAGAATTTTACTAATTGACTGGTTTCGGAAGTTGATTAAGTTCAGAATATTCTTGGAAATCGAACAACTGGAGCTGTAAGAAGCCCAAATAAGGCAGATAGGGATAGAGATACGGGATAATTTCAGAAATTGTCGAAAGGGAAACAATATTGATCTTTAATTACCTCATTTTTCATTATACAGAGTATTAAAAAAAGAGGATTCAAGAGGGAGTCCTATGGCTGTTATCTAACACCTAGATAATAGTTTTCCAGTGGCAACAGCCTTTAAAATTCAAGTATAATAATTCACTGTTTGTTTTTCTTCTTTTTCGAAGTAGGTGTCCATTTAAACTACATGTTTTTATTTCACTTGTTGATTTTAGCATTTATATATTGAATACTTTCCGATACGCTTTGCTAGCATCGAAGAGAAAACTAAATTAGTGAAATCAGAAAACGAATAATATGAATGTTGCCTTGTTTGGTGTGTGACATGGACAGGCACATCCCCTTGCAGCCGGCTGGCTACGTTCATATTATTCCATTCCTTCTCGCACTAATGCTAACTCTTTGTAGTTTTTACTTGGATATTAGCAAAACGTATTGGAAAACATTCGATAGCGGACAATGTATTATCACAAACATCTCTTAATAATTAATGAATGATTTAATTTAATATAGTGTTTTTTTTATATTAAGTCAAATCTATATGGCTAGAGTTATCCTTAACTTTAAAATATATTAAATACGTTTTATAATTTTTTTTTATACCGGAGCCTCTATAGGTAAAAAAATAAGTTATTCAGGTAAAATTGAAAAGTATATTACATATTCTTTTAAATGTGTTGTTAATTCAGAGGCTGCTCTTATTATAATAGCTAACAATAAAAAAAATGGTATTATTTTTAATTATCAAAATAATAATAGCGCCTGGATTTACAGCTCGTTTAAAACATGCAATAAACTTCTCAATTATTGCTGAATGAATATATTTAAAAATTCCCGCCATTCCGCTGCTGCAAATTTACTATTTTGGCGGGAAATTTAAATTTCGTCTGTAACCTACCGCACCCAGGTACCTTAATAATTTATTAATTCCATTTATTAAATACAATATTGCATTCTTTTAAATTCAAAATTCTTCATTTAACGAAAAATCTCCCAGATAATTAAACCTTATTTACGACACCTAATAAATAATATATATAACCACGTCCGTAAAAGATGCACGTGGCTAAGTTCCTCGAGAAAGAAAACACCATAAAGTGTATTTCTGTTTACGAAGTAATTATCATTAAAACACTTAAGTCGCTTATTTTCCTAGTTTCGATGTTCAGACCGATATCGACAATATTTCGATACACAAAACTTTCAAGGCAAGTAATAAATAACCCACCCCCTTTTGCACCTACATTCGTATTTTCTATGAGAAACAAAACGACAGAGACGTCACAGAAACGATTAAACTGTGTATAAAAAGTCTGACGAAAATGAGCTCGGGGGCATTCAATTTTTATCATTTGATGTGCAAGCATACATTTTATTATCTGTACCCAGTTATATAATCTGTACCTTTCCTAAACGCTCCTCCTAAACGACGTATATCCTACAATACCTCCTATCCCCGACGGTGTCAACGTCTCGACGCCCAACTTCCTGCCATCCTACTCCCTACGTCTCGAACGCTGTCACATTCCTCACCATCTAAGTATTTCCTACCGTACACTCATTTCGACGCTCAACGTCCCACGCCCTATTTCCGACGCTTTGCCGTCCATAATTATTTCCTTCATAATATCACGTCCCGCACCACCTACTTAATTCTACCGTATATCTGTCCCAATACAGTACCGTATTAAATACCTTCCCTTTCATCACGACGCTAGACGTCTCGACGATGGACGCCTCGACGCCCAACCCTGCGACGTACCTACATCGACGCCTTCCACGACGCTAGATGAAATTAGTACATAATTTAATGTCTGTATTTTCAATGGTGAGTCAAAATATTTATTTAACCTTCTTTGAGATACCACCCTGGTTTCGTTTAAGGGCGGCCTGACATTTGCTGTAAAATATTATCAATTTAACCAATAAACCACATGGCCTTCAGGTCATACACCCCGAAAGATAGGATAACATCTGTTTTGGATAGGTGAAATTTGGAGTATTTCAATAGAAATTATAAAGATCAATATTTTGGAAATATACAGGGTTGTGCTATCTTGGATAAATTGTACAAACCAAGATGGTAAAATTTAATAGTAAGTTAACCAACTGGCGAATACGCTGTTCGTTAGCTCAAGGGGGGACACCTATACGCTAAGCAACCCGTTCTACAAGGTTTGAAACAAAGTATATGTGAAATCAACATAGTAAGGTAATCAACTGGCGAATTGGCGCTGTTTGTTACTTCCGTTGGTCATCACCTCTATACTCATCGTAATATTTACCTAAGAGGGTGCAACCTGTATATATCTACAATAGAATCAAATCAACATCAACTCAATAGTTAATCAACTGGCGAATTGGCGCTGTTTGTTAACTCTTTGGTCATCAACCTAAATAAGAATATAAACAACAACACTATAGTTAATCAACTGGCGAATTGACGCTGTTCGTTAACTCTGTTGGTCATCAACCTAAATAGAATATGTATTGATAGCAAATGAATATGGTCTGCGTTTAAACGGGACTCAAGTGAGATCTCAGTAAAAAGTAACAATTGTAATATACTTTGCTAATTATTGCATCACATTTAAAGTATGAAAAATAAATAGAGTTTAAATATGAATTTGTATGTTTTATTTATCAATTTGCACCAAACTTTGCATCGAATTCTGGTTTACCTTAATTAACATTATCACAACGTGGGTATATAAATTATCAATTAATTAACTAGACGATCACTTTTACTACTAGAGGAAAAAAGGCCAATTAAAGTAAGTATAGAATATAAAGTAAAGTAAAACTTGTGAGGTAAATAAATAAATAACATTCAAAGTAAAAACACAAGAACAAATCAAAAGAAGAGGGGGCCTGGGGGCGGGCCGTCACACGTCCTAAAATTATATTTGAATTTATCGCCATATTGAGTTAGTTGAGCGGCCAGTCGCATTTAGCGCTGCAAACTTAGTGCCATTTCTTTAACAAGTGATATATTGGGGATATATTGTGGGCGAGTCTATCTTTGATAATATGATGTCTATGCGTATGACGAACACTGATCTGTAAAATAATACAGATCAGTGATGACGAACCATTGGTCTTCACTGTGCAATTAGTAATTATTGATCAAAATGGCATAACATAGGATATGTAATCTGAAGCGTTTCAGTTTTTGTGCACATGGCGCAACTTTTGTTTATACTGCGATGGATAAATATTCAATCACCATCAAGTAATGAATTAATCACTTTTATTGTTTTTGTTTTGTATAAAATTATTTTTCACGTAGATCTAAGATCTAGGGTCCTCCCATACTCCAGACGATATAATGCATTTTCCTTTGGGGTTTGGTTCCGGTTCTAGTTAACCAAATTAGAACCAACCATATTCCTTTCATAAACAATGACGTCACTTATAACCATTTGGTTAACATTTTTGAACCAGCCTCGCGAGTCGGTTCTAATTTGCGGTATGTTCTATCCTTATTTAAATAGTATTCTTCTCATTGTCTAACTTTTTAAATTTAGTTTTCCCGCGGAATCTAAATAGTTCCGTACGAGGTCAACTAAGAAAATAGATCTTACTAGACACTTTTCTTATTAATATGAATAAGGAAAAAAGAACTTAGACAATAATATTAATAAAAGTAAAATATGTAGTGATCGACAAAACTTCCTAGAAATGTTTAGTATTCGAGATGAAATCTTCAAGGGCGTGTGTGTGTTTATTTTAACACCATTAAGATTAAGTCTTGGACTAAAATGAGATTCAAAAAATGTGCCATGTGCCACTATTTTTCAAAAGAAGATTATCATTCTGTTAATCGCTAGAAAAAGGTCTGCATCGTTCGTTAAATGCTTTGTCGGTAGTGTCGGTTTTATTTCTATTTTATTTTAAAGAGTTTTAAATTAGTTAGTTGAGTTAGTATTATTTTCGTCTGTTAATTGCCCTGTCGGTAGTGTCTATTTTATTTATATTTTATTTTTATATTAAAGACTTAAGTTAGTTAATATTTTTTCTTCTATATCATATAGCAAATAACGAACTACACAAAAAAATTAAAAGAAAATAAAATTGAGAATTAACTTTAAAAATGAGTCACAGGTGGTATTTAAATTTACACCAAAATGACATATGACTGACCGAACCAATAACCCAATTCATTCCATTGGCTTTTGTTATGACGTCATCCATATGAACCAAAATCTGAACCGCTGTCAAAAATACTGTCAATTTAACGTCAACCATAACCAGAACCATACGTCAAAGGAAAACGACTATAATATCGTGTCTCAACTACAGCTGTATCTGTATCTTCGCACTTCAAGGAAGATAAAATGTAATTATGATTATTTTAGATAGAAACCAGACATTAAATAGATTACATGTTTTGTTTATAAAACGATGACATCGCTTCCTCCTATTTATTATTATCAATTATTTGAACTATTTTGAGAATACAGTTTATAATAAAATACAGCATTATCTACCCACAAGAATTCCTGTATCTCCCATATCAGATCAGCATCCTGAATAGTTGTTAGTCTGTGGGCAATAGTTATTCAGGTAATTCCTTCCTTTGATCTATCTAATGTCTCGTGTACAATCTGAAAAATAAAGTTAAACATTAATAAAAAGAAATGGTATGTTAAACACTTATAAACAAGTACGGAATTTTTAATACGGAAACTATACCCACTAAACATGAAATATTACCAGTCTTATTTGTAACGTTTCTCACAGAGACTTTTCTTGATATATTTTTAAAACGGTACTAAAATATCCCATAGATGTCATATTCATTAATATCCCACGCATAAATCTACAAATGAAGTTTTATGTACGCTGGAATACTTGACAGTTACATAAACATATTTTGTACTTCTTTTTAGTTACTTCCTGTGACAGGACATTTATATAGGTACCTATTCAGGGTGTCCCAAATTTAGACGGTCCTATTTTAACAGCATAATCTACATCCTAAAATGGGAATAAAAGTTCATATAAACATAGGTACGAAAACGTTTCTTTTTCGAGATACAGGGTGTTAAAAGTGAAGTCCTGATGACACACTTTTGTAAATATTTTCTAAACGTTTAAGTTAACTAAGGGAAATTTGGTACAAATGCTTACCTTTTTACGCTCTATTTAATGGACTAAACCTCAGTTATAGATCATCTTCATAGGTGGGTAAATTAAGGGGGGCTTAGGGTAAAATTGCCCTGAGTTTTTTTTGTTGACAGTTTTTAACATTTTTGACTATAATTTTTGGAAAATCAATATTTTCTTTATAATAAAGCTACATTTGTTGCATCTCGCTAGGACGAATTTCATGATCAGTTATTCGAAACTGCAAACAATAATTAGTAGGCCTGTGGAATCAAAAATATGTCTGTCTGTCTGTCTGCCTGTCTGTCTGTCTGTCTGTCCGTCCGTCCGTCCGTCCTTCCGTCCGTCCGTCCGTCCGTCCGTCCGTCCGTCCGTCCGTCCGTCCGTCCGTCCGTCCGTCCGTCCGTCCGTCCGTCCGTCCGTCCGTCCGTCCGTCCGTCCGTCCGTCCGTCCGTCCGTCCGTCCGTCCGTCCGTCCGTCCGTCCGTCCGTCCCGTCCGTCCGTCCGTCCGTCCGTCCGTCCGTCCGTCCGTCCGTCCGTCCGTCCGTCCGTCCGTCCGTCCGTCCGTCCGTCCGTCCGTCCGTCCGTCCGTGCGTCCGTCCGTCCGTCCGTCCGTCCGTCCGTCCGTCCGTCCGTCCGTCCGTCCGTCCGTCCGTCCGTCCGTCCGTCCGTCCGTCCGTCCGTCCGTCCGTCCGTCCGTCCGTCCGTCCGTCCGTCCGTCCGTCCGTCCGTCCGTCCATCCGTCCGTCCGTCCGTCAGTCCGTCCATCCGTCCATCCGTCCGTCCGTCCGTCCGTCCGTCCGTCCGTCCGTCCGTCCGTCCGTCCGTCCGTCCGTTTGTCCGTCCATCTGTCTGTGTGTCTGTATCCACCATAACTCATGAACGCATACAAATAAAAACACCAAATTTTAAACTTAAGCTTTATTCCGGTCTGCGGTAAACTGATTAGATTTTGGACAGAGTCGGAACATCTGGGAGGGTACTTCATAGAGTGTTATTTTTATATTTTATGAAATATATCTGTTATTTACGTTTTGAGAAGAAAATTCTTTGAATAAAAGTTACTTTTTATATTATTTTCTATAATTTTTGTTTTATACAAAATTTTCCTAAAATGGTCCGTATTCGAGAAATTTGACAAAATGTAAAAAAATCAAATTTTTATGAAAATTGTTCAAATAAAAGTTGTTTGCGATATAATTCTCTATAATTTTTGTCTCATACATAATTTCTATAAAATGGATCGTATTCGAGATATTTGAGAAAAAATATAAATTTCGAATTTTAAAGAAAATTCAAAAACGGAGAAAGAAAAACATTAAATTTTAAACTTAAGCTTTATTCCGGCCTGAGGTGAACTGATTAAATTTTGGGCAGGGTCGGAACATCTGGGGGTATTTTATGGGTGGTCAGTTTTATATTTTATAAAATATATCTGTTATTTACGTTTGAAGAAGAAAATTTTTTAAATAAAAGTTACTTCTAATATTATTCTCTATAATTTTTGTTCCATACAAAAATGGTCGTAAAACTAAAAGATGTTTGCGATATCGATCTCTATAATTTTAGTTTTTTTACGTAATAACTAGATAGGAAAGTCATGTGTTGGACACATCAGATTTTTTATTATTTTTAAATAAATTCTTCAGTCCTTTACTACCCCTTTTAACCAATGTTTAGGTTCTTTCGTTCGCTATTGGTGTAGTGTCCACCAGTGTAAATTACACCAGTTACACCACCTTATTTACCTTAGTTTACTTCCCCCCTTATTCCTTATACACATTTCGGGTGTAATTCACTCCTGCTAAATAGCCGGTGGAGAAAATATCCACCAGTGGACACCACATCGCCGACAGGAAGGTTTAGTGGATTTTACACCGGGCCGAACGAAAGGTTTAGTGTACGTTGGTGTAGCTCATTCCTACACCAGTGGGACGAACGAAAAAACCTTATGTGCACCGGCATTGCAGAAATGCAGTAACTTCAAAATTTTTATCTAAACTGAGGGCGGGGCTTATGAATGCAAAAGAAATCTCTTTTGCATGACCTAATCAGGTCAGACAAACTTTTCGTACGGCAACTTCCAATTCGCAGGCGATATTTTCAATGCGAACGAACGGGCATGTCGTTTAACACTTTTTCGTGTTCAAGCGCATTTACTACGATACACAGCACTCATGGTCGGAGGGAAGGGTTTTTAGTTTATTTCAATATATTTTATTTTTATTTATTTTATGAAAACTAAAACAGGCCTTGCGGTATTTTTATATAAATAGTAAATTTTGCAATGTTTTTAAAGTCATAGGTATTAAATATAATATGATTTAAAAGTAAACAAGATATTCTAGGTTAAAGTTTATTTACAAAATCGCCGGTAACTATAAGAATTTAGACGGCGAATATTCAGATATTTACACATATGAAAGTGATTATTCTGGTGTTGGATTGCAACTTTCCATCTTCCTCGGGTATTTAGCATCAATTATTTTGGGTAGGAGACAGGTGTAGTAAAATTTTTCAAGCTTTGGTTTCATTTCATTAGTCCAAAATAAATCGTCCTGATGAATATGAAAAAAATACAAACTATTTATATTACTATACATAGATATTTGCTGATTCGATGACAATTCATTTTATTCAACTAATATTCCCATTGGTGTCGAAACTACAAAGTAACATAATGAATGTTGAGGTACGTGTAGCTGACCTTGCACTTTATAAAAATAGTTATGAGTTTCTTTTAATTGCATCTGAAAATTTTCATCTACAAAATGTTATGTTTTTTTCTGGATTGCTTTCAAAGCCTGCATTATTGTGATGTAGTTTTTGGGCATTTAACTTCTACAATCATTTTTTACTTTATATATTAATATACAGTGCGGATGTAAATAGTCCCCCCCCCCTTTATCTTTTAAACGGATCGATATTTTTCAACCAAATATGGCACACTTCTATGGGACTATAAGTACTACTTTTTACAATACTTGTTTTCGTTACATCACCTGCACAAGCGTGACGTCATTTGGGTTATGTTACACCAGTAGTTAATATGAGTATTGGGTACAATTTTTAAACTGCGCAGGCGCGGTATGTGTCACATGTCATGTCAACTGTGATGTCATCTGTCAGCTGTCATGTTATTTGCCAACCATTCAGTGTTACCAACCTGCCAATTACTAGGTTTGCGACTCGGCTTGCGACACGGCTAAGCGATCCAAGATAGCGGCCACCATCTACGATGACCCTTTGTCTATCCTTTGGTCTCAATCTCTCTCTGTCTTTCCGTTTGTCAACCTAAGGTCCTTCTGGTAATGCTAGATTTATTTCAATGACATGCAATTTGTCCTCCGTTTGAATAGTAGCGAGGCTTTGATCAGACTCTCTCGTTTTTTCCAATAGCAATGATTTATGCCCTTACGGCCATTGCGCTTCAACGTTATTCTACTTCAGCCTACTTGCCTCACTAGGCCTCCTCCTCCTCATCCAGTTCTTCATGTCACCAGGAGTTAGGTTGGATATACTTTTCGTATATGACACTTAGGTCCTTTTGAAATCTTAGCTCCCTTCAACGGCCATCTTCTACGTCTCTTGGATACTAGGCAAATTTGTTAAGTTGGACATCCTCCTACACAGCTCTTCCTCCTAAACCACTCCTTTCTTTCTCTTCTCCATTTCCTTCTTTAACACATCTCGGCTGGTTGTTACAATTACAAGCTTTCTTTCGTTCTCTTTTCTTAAGCTATCCTCCAGTTCTTCATGTCGCTAGGCGCAGGCCACTGCGCAGGATTTAGTAACGGTCATCGTATACGGTGGACGCAATCTTGGATCACTTAGCCGTGTCGCAAACCTGATAGGTGGCAGGTTGGCAACACTCATTAACTACTGACACCCAATGAACTGGAGGGGAATAGAATGCCAATGTACATGTTGTACTATTAGAACTAAGTGCGACGGACTTCCGATTCTGACACCGTAGTATCAACATCGAGATGACGGTCTCAGAATTGAGTGAACATGGATTTTTCAATGGGAAGATGGAAAATTCCAGACGTTCTTTAATGAATATTCCCGTAATATATAAGCTAAATTACCTGCTCTGGCTAAATACCTTAAGGGTGGAGGCCAAAAAACTAACAGAAGAAGAAGAACTAAGTGCGACTCTATGGGCGCAGCCATTTTTATTGTTCATCTCACTCGGGACTATGGAGGGTAGAGAAAAGGAGGACAATCTTATATGGATCTTTATATTAAAAAGTGGCCACCAAAATGTATACAATTAAGATAACGCTCGTGTAGCCAGGGCTGGAACTCTGTGTCATGTAGAATTCTACTATCGCTTTCTACAATAGATTCTTTTGTGGCACTCTGTGTAACATAGCGGAAAACCAACGAGTATATACTTACTACAGGATAACTAGTTTCATAAGAAACCACATTGCGATATTTCCCGTGCGGTTGATAACGTATTTATCACAAAAGAAAGTAATCGATTCCATTGTAGAAAGCGATAAGTAGAATTCTACATGACACAGAGTTCCAGCCCAGGGGACAAAATCCAATGCTATATAGTCATATAGATTGCTCATTCATAATGAAATCAGACAGGAAGCAGTAAATTGAGTCCTCCGTGCCATTTTAATATAAGAATTATTTATTGTTTATATTATTATTTTTCAATAAAATTTGACTATTGTCGTGTATTGTCAAAATTTATCTACGATCACAGAACACTTTCTCTTCTACGATCAGTCACTTTTCACGGTGTAGTTTTTAGTTTTTTATGGTTGAGCAATATTTATTACTATATACATCATTGGTGTCATTGTGTGATCTGAATTATCGACTGTCGACGTCCCCTGGGCACAGAAGCGCCATCTTAATTGTATACATTTTGAGGGACACTTTTTGTATACAGAGATTGTTCTCCTTTCCTCTACCCTCCATACTCGGGACTATTTATAATAACCATTTTCTGTTTCACATTGTTATTGTTCAATCCACAAGCTGGTGGATCAGACAATAACAATGTGAAATAGAAAATGGTTAATTAAAATACTCCAGAGTGAGATGAAAAATAACCTATCTTCGCCCATAGAATCGCACATCAAGTCTATTGACAAGCATTCTACCCCACTCCAGTTCATTGCTGACACCATGGAGACTACACAAGGAGCACGCACTCCATGTATAACAAGCGTACTGTGTTAAACAGAGTATTTTAAGAGGGCGCTAGTGTTCCATAAGTACCAAAATGGCATAAGAGAATGAGGCGGTAGTTTGAAATAAAATAAATAATTCTAATTAATTATTAATTAATTAATTAATTATAACCCTAATTATATTTATTTAATTTAAAAACATTTGACACGTGTTTACGTTAATTAAATAATCGGTTACTTTATTTTCACGCTAACTTCACATTTGTTTATTCCTCTATATTCACACCGGTACAAAAGAAAAATTAGCGACGCTAGTGGTGAAAAAAGAAAGCTTTATTTATACGATAAAGCGCGGACATACTCTGGCAAATGCCACACTTGAGTGCGTGCTCCTTGTGTAGTCTCCATGGCTGACACCTCGTTTATAGCAATGAAGTGGAGTGAGGTAGAAAGCCAATTAGGCATTCCAACGACCTGTCAAACAATAGGTGCCAGTGGGAAATTCTTGTATATTTAGGGGGGTAGCGACATAGTCTTGCAACTTGGACGCTATTTTTATTCGAAGTAGTACTCGCCAAGCCTGCCAGTTTATGAAGAAATGTATAGGTGGGTTTTTAAATATTATTTTTATTGTGTTTGACATAAAATATTTAAATGTAATCCATTATTCATGATTTTACGTAAAGTAGATAGAATACACCATATGTCGCCACCCTTAGATATACCAAACCTGCCCACTGGTAATTCATTTGTTTGGAATGCCTAATGTGCATATTGTAACAATAGAACAAGATGCGATTCTAAGGGCGCAGCCATTTTTATTTCTCATCTAACTCGGGAGTATTTATAATAAACATTTTCTGTTTCACATTGTTATTGTTCAATCCACAAAGCTGGTGGATCAGATAATAACAAAGTGAAATAGAAAATGGTTGTTATAAATACTCCCGAGTGAGATGAAAAATAACCTGTCGTTGCCCATAGAGTCGCATCTCAAGCCTATTGACAAGCATTCTACCCACATACATTGATTTTCTTTTACTATTCGCTCCGTGCGAAGTCATGGAAAGGGAAGCAAAAGCGATACTAGCGCTAGCTGCGGATAATTCGTGCATTTTAGGGCGATATTTTGTAATTTTCGCATATCAAATACACGTAAACATTTTACTTTTTTTCAAAAAAGTAGGTAAAAACAACACAATAAGCAACCGGAGTTGCTGTGTTGAAAATTGTACAAATACTAGCAAAAAAAACAGTGAAACCTATATAAAAAATTTCACTAGCAAAGTGGAAATTAAATCAAAGAAATAAACGGATAGGTGTACAATAAGACGAAAAATTACCTTTATTTTTGTGATAATAACAGTAATGCTGGAAATAGTAGAGATCAGAATCTTGAAAGGTTTTAAATAAACAGTAAATTATCATTTTACGATGTTCTTTAATATCCCTTTATTCTTAAATGTTCATTCAACAAGGACTAAATTTCAAGATTTCTGCCTTTCTGGAATGCAATTTTTTGACTGATGGGAAACCAGTTTTAATCATTCATTCTATGTTTTCTTTCGGACAAAAATGAAAATATAAATAACGATCCTCTTTTATACATTTTAACTTCACGCTATTAAAATGGTATTTTTTATTTTGACAGAATAGGCTAATTCTTCAATGACAACTTATTAGACTTAGGCAACTTCTCATACATTTTCCAGTAAATACTGTTGCCTGTCTCCATTTTATTATTGATTTTTATTGATTATACATAATTTTCTTTAATTTAAGCGGGAAAAATATATAATAATAATAAATTAATGTTTTACTTGTTTTACAAATCCATATACTTTTATTAAAACTAACATATATACTTTTTATTTACGAATTCTATTAAAAATTGTATTTGTCAGTATAGGCAGAAATAGTCCTTTAATGCCAAAACAAATTGGCGCTGCTGTCGCGCACGGAGCGAATACGGAGAATGGTCGCACTGCGCAGCTTTCTGAGTGCCTTTTAAAAGGAGATGGAAAACTCCGCCATTTTAGTATAGAATAGCATCATCTCTAGAAAATGCTCTAGCGGCACTAGGAACGATATATATGCTGTCACTGTTCTAAACGTTTAGTATCCCATAAAAAACATTTACAATGACACAATTGGGTTCCAAAAAAAATAACAGTAGCAACTCGTTATTTAACATTAAAACTCTAGAAAAAATAAATTTTATTTTCTAGTAAGTTAAATTTAATGCATAATTATTGTTGTTTGTAACTCGGCATCTATAACTGTAAAATTTTACATTATATAGAAACTTATAATAAAATAAACTACACTTCGTAAGATACATATTGTGACTAGCTTACAATAAATATTATATTTAGACATGAATACATTATTTTACTTACATTAGAAGCTTTAAAAAGACATTGAATTGATTTCTTCTTGTGTTTTCTTTAGTTTTACATTTGATTTTTATCCTGTTTTACAATCTAAAACGACGTAAATCTTGCTTTGATGTTTTTTGTCACCTATGTTACTTGTACTTTTTTTCACATTATTTTGATTCTTTTCATCAATTTTTTTAAAAAATTACTTTATTTTACATTGACTTGCCTACATAGAAAATTGACTGCGCTGTCATTAGACACGACAACTCACATACTTTGATGTGATTCTACCCCACTCCAGTTCATTGGTTTATAGTGGAAAATAGTTGGGTTACAATTCTTCTAAAATTCCGGATTTCAATTTTGTCATGACAAAAGTAAATTTCTGTCTATATAAATTTTCTAAGGGGGTAGTAGACGGCTTAAAACGTATTTTTAAAATTTCTAAACAGATTTTAATGGGTATAGCTAATTAAAATTTTACATTTAATTTTAATTTTATTTTTAGCTATTTTGGGGGCTGGTAGAGGGCTGAAAATATAATTTTAAAATTGTGAAAAAGTTACAAGCAATTTTTATAATGAAACGCAGCTTTTAAATGCTATAGCAAATTAAAATTTTCATTTTTAATTTTTCGGCCCATCCTAATATACTTACCATACTTACCATACTTACATCATTGAAAAGGTAATTTAATGGGGGATTCAGAAATATTTCTGTACATTGCGTTACTTAAATTTTAGTCACCAGAATTAAAATATATCTATTACTTACCAAAATATCCGGCCTGGGAGTTTTTATTGGTACACCCACCCTGTATATTTATATTTCTTATCTATGGACTGAACATTTTTTGACTTGAAACGTCATAAGAACAATTAATTTGTCTGTAGAAAAGATCGTAGATTTCAACGATTTCACATAAGAAGTTGTAACTTACCAATAAAAACTCCCAGGTCGGATATTTTGGTAAGTAATAGAGATATTCTAATTCTGTAAAAGCCAGTTACAGATCACTAAGAGAGCTTCAGTTTTAGATATAAATTGATTTAAAATAGGTCAATATGTAGATAACGCTGCGCTCAATAGTTTTTTTTTCGCTGGGAGGATCTTTCTTGTGTAGCGCATCTTGTAAAAAATGCATTTTAAAGCAGATTTTGTTCTATGAACTAATTTGATAAATTTAGCCATATTTGATATACAGAGTGGGTCACTCAAAACAGTTTTATCCTGTTTTTCAGCATTAATCATTGGATTTTAAGTAAATACTAAAACAGAACGATTTTTATTCCAAATTAAAAACATTTTTACAATACAGACATCTGTCATGTGTCAACCCCCTCCCTTGCACTTCTCCATTACCTTAATTTTAAATAGGTAATTTACCATGTATGACACATCATTGAAAAGGTAATTTAATGGGGGATTCAGAAATATTTCTGTACATTGCGTTACTTAAATTTTAGTCACCAGAATTAAAATATCTCTATTACTTACCAAAATATCCGGCCTGGGAGTTTTTATTGGTACACCCTGTATATTTATATTTCTTATCTATGGACTGAACATTTTTTGACTTGAAACGTCATAATTCGGAAGAACAATTTGTCTGTAGAAAAGATCGTAGATTTCAACGATTTCACATAAGAAGTTGTAACTTATTTTTTTGAGGATTCCACCCCCTCCATCTCCCTCTAAGGTATGGTGGAGGTAACATTTTTATACAGAAACGTTGTAAATCACATTCGAACTATGACAGTTCAAGTCGAAAATTTTGGAAAATTTTTATCAAATTATTGGTTTGTATTTAAAAGAAATCGTAGATACTAATTATTGTTTTATTAAAAAATTGTAACTTTATTTTGTAAAGGCGACACCCCCCTCCATATCAGCCTATCAAGTTTGGTCTCAATAACTCGACACGAACTGCTGTCAAAATGTATTTTTTTTTTATTCTAAATTGCAAATATTTCATAAACTCTTAGTTATAAACGAAAGATATTGTACAAAAATATTAGAAACATTCTCATAAACCCTTAACTGGTCCAGCGTCGTCTGACAGACTACTCCATATAAACAATTCTTTCTTATTGGTTATTGGGACCTCCCACAGGCAGGTCCTTACATCTAATCCTTTCCCTCGACACGTAGCCATGTTTGTGACAGGCTGGCATCATTTTCCTAAAAACTGTGGCAGAAATTAGTTCAAGGGTAGTGAACTTTGGCTCATGCAGGAAATCAACTGTTTTTTAGATTTGTATTTTATGTAAGTTTTTGTTTACCTAACACTTTGACAATTTAATATTGCGATATGAAAGAATATTTCTTTTTTTTTCTTGTATTTTTGCCTTTGGTTTAAAAATATGTACTTTTTCAAAATTTCTGTGCGGGTTTTTGTTTTGGGTTTAGTTTTGTGTTTAGTTTTGTTTTTATTTAGTCTTAAATATGTTTATTTTTACATATTATTATTATTAAGTAATGTTTTATCTATGTTAAATAAAACATTTCATTTTGCCTATTTTATTTTTTTTGTCCTTCGAAAAAAGTAGTCTCACAGACTACGTCGGACCAGTTACCAGTTAAGGGTTAACTCTTTCATAAAACTTCAAATAACTAGATATTATATTTACTAAAATCAAAAAAACATTTTGTTATAGCCTTCTCTGTTTCACCATGGTAGTTTGGTAATGGTAGCTTACAAGCTATGTCTTTCTAATGGCTTTGTCCCACTGTAGTCATACCATGTCCCACTATTACCACTTTCTCCTAATAATTTTTAAAGAAACAAAATTCAGTAAAAATCAAAATAGGCTCTAACAATCTCCATTGAGAACGTTTTGTAATTCGTGCTATAATTTTCAGTGGGCTCTAAATATCACCGAGGACCCGGTGCTTCGCATCGAACTGCCTTATGATAGCTACGCCACTGCTGTGGTAATCCTACTTTGATTTCTTTTAATTCAGAGAATACTTCATCTTCTTTACTCTAGATAAATTATCTGAAATGTATGATTCCAGTAGCTCTAGTATGGCTTTGGAAGTAGTATATTTAGTTTATATGTTAAGATATCATGCCATACTTTATCAAAAGCCTGCGCAACATCAAGAAAGATGACTCAGCAAACTTCTTTGTTTGGTAACGCTGTTTCAATCACATATGAGATTCTACGAACCTGGTCTATATTGTACCTATAGTTGAATGATTTTCTTTAAAGCCGAACTTATAATCTTTAATGATGGGTTTCGGCCTTTTCATGAGTATTTTTTCAAATAGTTTCTTTAATATAGGCAATAGAGAGATTGTTCTACATAACTTAACTTCGCTCGGAGGTTTTCCTGGTTTGAGGATCATAATTTATCAGCTTCTTTCCGTAGCCTAGGGAAATACCTTAGTTTTAATGAGATATTAATCAGGTGTGTACGTTTTATTATGGCTTCCTCTGGAAGTTGTTTTAAGACTTCTCCTGTAATTAAATCAAAGCCCCTTTTCTATTTTTAAGGACCAATATTTGTTTTTATATCCATTCTTATTTCCTTTGGATAGGTTGATTTGATGATTTAATTATCACTGTCTAAAAGATCTTAGTTCGGTAATTATTCTCCTTCATTTGGCTGGAAATAATTTTCTACGTGCTCTGCTAAACCGTTAATTTTTTGTATGTTATTTCTTGCCCAGTCACCATCTATATTCCTGATTGGAGAATTTTGCACAGAGGGAGGGCCTTTTCAATCGCTTAGTGGCATTCCATAGATAATAATCAAACGTTTAATAGTTTTTCAACTCACTAAAGTGCTCACTAATATATTCATTTTTAATTCGTTTTATTTATCTTTATAAATACTGAGTGGCGTTAAATTTGGTTTTATCTGATGTCATTTTCTTCTTAGTTTTCTTTTTGTCCCTTATTTCTTTAAGATAGTTATTTTCTGATGTTGGCTGAGTAATAAGTGGGGTAGTATTCCATGCTGCTTATTGTGTGTAGGACACAAGTAGTTCTACTTTTTTATTTAGCTGTTATACTGTTCTTAATGGAACTGAAAGTTTTGCCAGTCTCTTTTCCTGTTTACTAGTCTAAGAGTGCTTTCCTTTTGGATAATAGTTGGATAAAGGTGTCGCTAAAAATATTCCTATCAACTTAGGTGTAGTTTTCTGAAATATTTCGTACATCAAAGAAGTCTATTATGTCGCGTATTTTGCTTATATTTTTGGGCCATTAAGTTGGCTTTACCAGTTGAATGCCAAAAATTTTACCGGATTCTCTGGTGTTCCTCTCAAACGGGACTTGGGTCCGACGGCATTACATCTCCTGTAATGCATTTTCTTACCAATACTTACATGTGACGCCTTACTTGTAGCTTAAGCATTGTTATGTAATGTAATCCGAGCATTCGATAGTCAGTGCATGATAGTGAACTGACCATTATTCGTGCTGTAATCACAAGATTTTTAATGTGATGCTCGCGACTAGCATTAATTTGCAATGATCAGTTCAAGTAAGTCGTCGTTTTTAAATACAGAGCGAACCTTTTTTCACACTTCAATAAAAAAATTTAAATGGTTTAAATAGAAATCAGACAACAATAACTACATAAATAATGTTTATTATTATTTCATCAATTAATCGAACTATTTTGAGAATACATCTTGTAATAAAATCCAGCTTTGTTTAATAATTCTTTATGCGTCCCTGATTCCACAATGACTCCTTTATCTACGACACATATCAGATCAGCATCCTGAATCGTTGTTAATCTATGGGCAATAGTTATACAAGTTCTTCCTTTTTTTGCTGTATCTAATGCTTCTTGTACAATCTGAAAAATGAAAGTTAAATATTATACAGTATGGTTCAAATGAAAGGAATAAATTCATTATAATGGAAGTACATAGTTGGTTTTTCGAAAAAATGCTCGGACAGGTCAATTTTGTTTACTTAAAGCGCAATTTTTTAAATAGAATTCAATTTTCCCCCACTTCCCATTTTTGGGCAGTGACGTCATTGACAATTTTTTTAAATAGTAACCCCAATTTTTTTTTCTTGATTTTGATAGATCTTGCAATTTCCTACTCGGAAACATAATATTTGTAATATCTGACATAAATTTTTTTTTTTAATAAAAGTCAATTAAAGATCAGATACGTAAATTTTATTTTATTTTGAAACACAATAAATGAATAAAAGATTATTTGTAATTAAGTGCTTCATCTAAAAGAAATAATAATAATAATAATAATAATAATAAAAATAATTTAATGACAATTTCACAAATTCTTTTTTATTATTATTATTATTATTATTATTATTATTATTATTATTATTATTATTATTATTATTATTATTATTATTATTATTATTATTTTTTTTTTTTTTTTAATTTGGTGTCATCGGCGTCGACTACTACGGCCATTAGCCTCGTGTTCTGTGTAGGCTTTGTTACTGTTTCCCAGCGCCACTTTAGGAACAGCACTGTTAATTAGAACCCAACAGTGAATGGTCGAGTGGGGAATCCTACCAAGGCATCAGAATTAATTTTAAATAATTAAATTAAATGAAAAAATCCCGGCCAACGGTGGGAT